>JARYHS010013191.1:0-79776 GCA_031002005.1 Vandiemenella viatica | reverse complement strand
AACTTGTAAACACTCGATTTTTGTTACGCGACAATATCGTCATTTTACAATAGTTTTCGTCGTGGTAAGAAGTGTTAACAATAATAAAATAGTAGAAACCGAATTTTGTAACTTTTAACTCGTAACATATAGTTTAAAGCCATTTAAAGTAAGAAAACAAGAATTTTTAAGCAAACGGCAAATTCAAGAATTAAGTACAATATTAAAGCATTTCAGATATTAAATGATACGATTCTTATAACTTCAATCTTTTCTGAACACAGTGTTAAAGTTTTTAAGTAGTTCTATTCAGTAATTAAAGTTTGACAGGAATTTCTAAAAGATACTGCATCCGAAGTCACACGTTTTCCGGCCTATATTAATTTTTTACAGCCAAACGAAGCACTGTCATGGAATAAAATTACTTTCAATAAATGTATTCAATACCGAGGAATAATATGCAAAAATTCTTTACGATACAAGCCGTACTTTCAGAGCTATAGACGGTAGACTCCTTTTATTTTTCGGGGTTTTGAAGGATTTTAAATGGCGCTGTTCCTTTGGAACTACTGTACTTTCACGCACGAACACATTTGTAGACCACCGAAGTCAAAGTTTTTACGCAGTTAACGGAATAATTAATTACGGCTTATCCATTAGGTATTTGAGAAACACCCAAGGGGGGAAAGATGTTTGAAATATTTATCTCTAAATCATATTTAAATTTGGGAGTTAGGCTATAGGTAGTTTAGGAGCACTATATCCTGGGAGTCACGTGGTTTGGGCAATCTCGTAGAGAGATATCAGCCATCTTTTTGTAGTTCGGTCCTGGATTTCATGTGAGTTGTTTCCGTGTTGCTCGGGTTGGTTTCAAATGTGCTGGATGGCGGCCATTACAGTTTAACTAGACATGAACAATGACTAAGTAACAAAAAGTTTTTAACGGGTCTTCACTGTCTGTCTTCTACGATTCTAAACTTGCAAACATTAGAAAAGAACTTCCGATTTCCGAAATCAACTGTATTTGTGAACTTTTGTGTTAATTTTTCGAACAGAATGTAGAGATGGTGAAATCTGAATAATGACTTTCTTTCCATAGTTTGTAGAAACCCTTTCCTCTCAAAAGTTAAATTGAGAGTGGCGACCATTATAATTAGCAGTTGATTTATTTTCCTAAGGTATATACACGGTCTACAACATTTTTGAAAATTAAGAGGCATGATGTGAAATTCTGAAGAGACTGACTTAGTACTGCAAGGTACTAGTTAAGGAGTTAAGATGTGCTAAGCCAATACTTAACCCCGGTATATGGCTTACCCCCTTACACACTGGCTTCGCATTCGGGAGGAAGCGAGTTGGAATCCCCATTCAGCTATCCAGATTTGTGTTTTCCATGATTTCCTTAAATTACTTCATGCTAATGCCTGTATGGTTTCCTTAAAAGACTATGGACGAATTCCTTTCCTTCCCCAATTCCTTTCACGCTTCTAATGACGTCGACGTCGACGAGGCGTAAAGCCATAAGGGAAAAAAAATGTAGGCTTTCTTACTGACGCTACGTTCCTTAAGTTCTGAAAAGCATTTAACACTGTAGCACATCTTGACATATTCAAGATAATATCTTTAATAAAAACAAGATAAGATTTGTGGCTTGATCCTAGATTTTTTATTACATCTGTCTCGGTATGTGTCATAATATGGAAATACTAAAATACGTAATACAATAACTGGAAACAATATGATGTTTCTACGATATTTAGTGAAAATGTTATTTATAAATAAACTAATGTAAAGAGATTCCACAAGATCTTACTACCCCTCCTCCCTCCACTTAATCAGTCTCTCGACTGGTTGGATGCAATCTTCCATTTCTTCCTATTATGATCTGACCTCTTCATCTCAACATACCCCTTACAACTTACAACCACAATCATCTGCTTCATACAGTCTAATCTTTGTTCTCCTCTACACTATGTTTCTCAACTGTTCTCTCCACTAACAAATTAACCAATCCCACATGTCTTAAAATGTACCACACTATCCTGCATTTTCAATCCAATTACCAAAACACGCTGATTTCGTATTTTATCTGTCCACTTAATATTTAATATCCTTTCATAGCACCAGATTTCAAGTACTTTTTTTCCCCCTGGTGTTACTGACGTCCAGGCATTATTACCACAAGGTGATGATTCACTCTGAATATAATGTTCTAGAATGTTCTTTGAATCTAAAACATTCCTTTTTCCAAAAAGGTTCTTTTCTCTAGTGCTATTTTGCTTTTAAGATTATTTCTGCGTTGTCCATCTTTTGTAATTTTACTCTACAAATAAATAACTCATTTACAATTCCTATCACATGTGATCCTATTATTATATTTAATCTACTGCTATTGCAATCATCTCTTCTACTTTTCATGACTGTTGTTTAGCTTCGCTATATCTTGTTCTCCCAGTGTTTTATTCAAGCCATTCAGTAATTACTTAATATGCTTACTCTGTTAATAAGACAATGTCATCAGCAAATCGCAGAATGCTGGATGGTCTTCTTGAATATTTATGCCACATTCAAATTTTACTTTTATTTCCTTCATTTCTTCTTGTACGTACACACTTTGACACTAAAGTTGGCCACCGCTGAAAAGTTCTATCACTCTTATTTTGCACAATCTGACATCAATGTCATCCTAAGAAACAGTAACGCAATACTGGCTTGCCATTATTGCATTACTGTTTCCTGGGATGACACTGATGTCAGATGGTGAAAAATAAGAGTGATAGAACTTTTCAGCTGCGGCCAAATTTATTGTCAAAGTGTGTACATACAAGATGAATATTATTGAGGATAGACTAAAAACTTGTCCCAAACTCTCCTTAAATGAAGTATGTCTCTGGCGATTCTCCATATGATGTAGATTATAAATTATTCTGCTATTTCGATATTTTAGATCTGACTTCTTCAAAACTTTTAACACCTTGTCCCTTCTAACCTTATCGAAATCTTTTCTAGGTCCATAAATGACATGTAAGTATGATTGTTTTTCTTGAAACACCCGTTAGTATTAATCTTAATGCCAAAATTGCCTTTCTTGTGCCCAGGTTTTTCATGCAGTTTCTCTTATTCTTTTTCATTCTTCTGAATATCATCCTAGTAATTTATTACGAAGCATGTGATGTTACACTTATTGTGCGGTAAGTTTCGTATTTGTCAGTTTGTGTTTATTAAAATCAGATAGAATCAGTCCTGTTTCATAAATTTTTGCTATCTTTTTGAATAATCTTTATATTCGTTCTTCTCCTAGAGATTTTAGTAGTACTGCAGAGGAATCTCATCAACTCCTACTTCCTTATTTGAGTTCAAACCTTCCAAAGTCTGTCCTGAAAACAGGATCTCCTAAATCTTCAATGTCGACATCGTTTTCTATTTCCAGCGCACTGTTGTTCAGCCCAATCCCATCAACACAGTTTCTCTGTGTTTTCCTTTCTCGGTTAATCTGTCTTCTGAACTTAAAAAGAGGTTTCCCATTATCAGCTTTAATGTTTATACATCTTTTCTTCATTTCCCACAAAATTCTGTTTGATCTTCCTACAGGCAATTTACTTCACAATTTTCTTGCAGCATCTTTTCTTTTACTTCACTGTATTTCATGCTTATTTGGTTTCTAAAATATTTTTATTGCTCTCTTTCCGTTTCTTCCTGAAGTTTTTCGTGCCTTCTGTTCTGATTTCTCAATTCCAAATTTTCTTCTGTGATCCAAGTTTTTAGGATAGCTTCTTTACGAATGCTTAAAGTTTCTTAACCAGATCTTATCATTTATCTCTTCAATTCGTCATAAGTTGAAATCCTTTCAGAGTTATTTATTAGACCCACGTCCTCAGCAAATTTTTCTCTCATCTGTATGAGTTTTTTCACTCTCAGCCTGTTCTGTCTGTGTTGCTTCTTTATTTTCCTGGATTTCAGTTTGCACTTCATAACTGTCAGATTGTAGCCAGTGTCTAAAATTAGGTTTCTGGACTTCTGTTTAGCAATGATATAATCTTTCTGAGATCTACCTGTATCCTCTGCAAGTTTATATAAGTGTAACCTTCGTATTATCATTGCTATGGTCACAAAATTCTTATAACCTGTTTTTTCTCTCATTTCTTTTTCCTATACAGAACTTCCCACAGGATTCCCCTCTTATCCTTCTCCCAATATCAAATCCTAGTCGCCCATGCTTAGTTAGATTTTCATTCCCCTTCACATACTGGATTATTTTTTATTTTCGTCGTGTATATTCTCTATTTCGTCATCATCTTCTTGTGACTGTGGTATACATGATTTAAGTCATACCATTCCACTTTTTAAAATATCTAGCCTTCTGACATATTCAGTGTTTCAACATTCAACGCTCCAACTCGTGGAATGTTTCTATACGTTCCGATGGCTTCTCGCTCAGCAGTCGTCGTCCCCCCCCCCGGACTTTATTTTATCTGTAGAATATTTACCCAGGAAGAAGCCATCATTTTATGTGTAATTTGAGAGGATTAAATGGCCTCGGGAAACCCTTTTGCTTTTAATGCAGTGGCTTTCCGTTGCCTTGTGTTTCCCCATGCCGTTATCATTTCTGATTCATCCACCTTTACTTGCTATTTAGCTCCAAGGGTAATAGGGGGCCCTCGAAAACTCCCCCTCCTTCGCCCTCCTTTTTGAAGGCCTTTGTCAAGCAGTGGGTGATACGATATACCGAGAATCATTCATTCCGCAGAGCCTCGTACGTGCAGAGTGCAGCAAGAGAATTTAAATTATTTTCTTGAAATGATTAAATAAAAAAATATAATTTAAGTTTGTGCACTCTTTTCACTAATATCTGTCGCCAAATACTGATTAATTAGATTAAAAATATTCTCAAAATGATGAAGGTATTACATGACCGATCCTCATAGGTGAGCGGTAACGTCGCGGACTCATCTTCGTGGGACTTGGGTTCAGGTCTGGTTCTGGTATCCACGTTTCGGTATTTCACGGTTTCCAGAAGCCATTTCATGCAAATTCCTGGATTGTTCCTTTCCTACAATCTTACATCGAATTCGCTACCAACAGTAAAAATAATCGTCTCTTTAGCATTACCAGTTTGTTGGCTTATCTGTTAGAAGCCATTTTCGATTATGTATAGTTTTTATTCTGTAATTAACATTCCTACTGATAGTTTCACTTAATACTCAAATTTATTCCACGTATACAGTCTAAAGCAAATTGTATATTTTAACTGGTGAATACAATTCTCCTCACATCGCAAATCAATGGGAAGTAGTTAAATCAAACTAGATAATTAAGCTAATAGTTTGACCTCTGTCATACTTAACACAAAATAAATTAGTGAGTTGGTATCTTTAGTCTGACTAAAGGGGTGTAGTAAACATTATTATTATTTTCTCACGTGGTTTTGCCCGATTGCATTGAACCGAAACGATTTCCATCGCCAACAGAAGGTCCATCTATATTCATTTTGTTTCGCGAATATTTATTTATAAATGAAGGGAAATGAATTAAGGTTTTGACATGCCGTTAACAGCTTGGTGAAAATAACGTCATTCGATCAATATGTAAACGAAGGGCCAGAATTAATAAAGGCTTGCCTGACGTCGAGCAAACGCATCAACGCACCGTCACATATGATATTAATTTTCATGTCACTGGACGAGACTTCAGAAGAAAATCGTTTTCCATATAAGTCACCAATATTACTGTTGATATTAGCACCCGTCAATCAGAGTACTCCCGTGTATTTATTTTGCGGTGGTTGTACAACTCATGCAACACAGACATATTGTGACACCAGTAGCTACGTGCTAGTTTTGTACTTGAGCGTTATACCACCGCCATGTAGGACATACGCGGAACAACATGTCCTGGTTCAAACCTTATTCCTGGCACACTGGATATTCTACTTGGTTTTGATGGGGTTTTACATACTTGCATAGGCCTCCACTTTCCACCTCAATCAGTACTCACTTCACGAATACACTGAAGTGAATAAAAGCATTAGATGGGACCTCATTCAACTTGGTGAAGCGGGAAAAGTCAAACGTTGTTTGGGAACACGAAGGCCATGAATGGTTAGAAATGGTCTTCAAGTAGCTGAACATAACCATTTCCAATCAATAGTTGATTCACTCTGTTCAGAGGTCTCAATCCATGCACTGTAAACACAGCCCATACTACGGTGGAGCCACCACCAGATTGCACAGTGCCTTTCTGACAACCTGAGTCCATGTCATTGTTGGGTCGCCGCCACATTCGAGCCTTACCATCAGCGTTCATCAACTGAAATAGTGACTCATATGGCCACCAGAACTATTTTCCAGTCAATTAGGGTTCAACTGATATGTTCACGAGCCCTGGAGTGGCGCTGAAGTCGACAGTGTTTTGTTAGCAGAGGCACTCGCGTCGATCTTCTGCTGCCATATCCTACCAACGCCAAAATTCCCTGCAATGACCGCACGGACACGTCTGTGGTGCGTCCTACATCGAGTATTGCTGTACATACACGCCGTGTTGCCTGTCTGTCAACACTGACACCTCGACGCAGACGTCGCTGGTCTCGGTCATTAAATAGTCGTGATCGGCCACTACGTTGATCATGGCCGAAGGTAATGCCATAAGTTTTATATTCACGGCACACCCTTAACGTTATGGATCGAGGAATGTTGAATTCACGAACATTTTCCGAAATGGAATGACTCATGCATCTAACGCCAACTACCATTCCGCGTTCAGAGTCATTCGGCCATAATCACTTCAGAAAAACGTCTCACACGACTCACGAGAGTGCAAATAAAAGCTTTGACTCGGCAAGACACATTTATATGTTTCGTCCGCGGCGCTGAACATACTTGCATCTTCCAATCCCATCACCTTTTGCAACTCAATGTAAGTTAACACTAATATATAACACAGACAGATGAGACACTTGTTCGCTCCCCTCCCCCTTAATTAGTACAAATTTGCGAGAGGGTCACCAGTACATCATTTAAGTAGTCGTAATGATTATAAGTTTCAAATTTTAAGTCGAGTGTCCTATCTGAGCTTGTGATTGTGAGATACTGTAACAAGATCATCTCTGTCCCTTCAAACTCAACAGTAACACTTCAAATTCTGTACAGTGAACTCTTAGGGTCAAATCACGTTAAGTTTGTATTTAAGCAGATCAGGTCGATCTGTAATATAACCAACATGACTCCATGCCAAATAGTTTGTTCATTTAGGAGGGTTACGGTGTCTACAACACTTAAAATTCACTCTTAGCCAATTATCGGCTTTGTTTAGTATGATCTCCGAGAGTTTTTTTTGGGAGGGTTTCTGAGGATATTTGTCCTTGAAACCAGACTTGCCGGTGAAATGCTTAATCGTTTAACGCTCTGGCCTCACATTCGGGAGGATACCGGTTCGAATCCCTGTCCGGGCATCCAGATTTGGGTTTTCCATGATTTCCCCAAATTACTCCAGGCGAATGCCGGTATGCTTCCTTCAAAAGGCCATGGCAGAGTTTGTTAAAAAAAGCTTAATCAGTGACGAATCTGGGGAAGGGGAATAAACAGGGGAGCTCGCCCCGGGAGGCAACTTCAGGAGGGTAGTAAAATCGTGTTTGAAGGGCGGCAAATTATATATTACGGCGAATTTTGTTCAGCTCCAACACTACTGCCCCGAGCAACGAGAATGGGCGATAATAATCGGGTCGATTGCGAAAATGCGGGCGGCAAAGTAATGTTCGAAGAGGCGGCAATCCCTTCCCGGCTCGGAAAATTCCTAGAAACGCCACTGCAGAAAATTCACCAAAGCTGCTCTCAGACACATAAGATCAGTTCTGTGTCGGTGCTGCGAGTATGTGGAGATACTTTACGGGTTACTAAGTAGAATTTAACAGATACTTTTCGAAATATTCCTAACTGTCTTCCATGATTGATTAACAACTATTAACTATATCTGTTACAATTAGACTCAGGATTTTTCGAATGCGAAGTTTTGTTGTCATTGGTGTTACTGAGAAATTCGCTTCTGAACACCGTTAAAAGCGTTTTGTCATTAGAGCGTTTATACATTCGTTTTTTTAAAAAAAATAGTTTGTAAATTACATATCACTGATTAAAGTTAAATAACTAGTAACCGAGTTCTTTGGTTATCGGGAGTTTTATTGCTGAATTTGCTTTCCCAAATATTAACATCTCAGTTTCTTACATGTGAGTCAACTGAAGAAGGAAACTGGAACTTTACCATATTCAAACAATTAAATCTTCTTTATTACGCAACACATAAGATTACAGATAACCTTTACATTTTAGACACAAATGCAACAATTTGACTATCACCATTGAGCCTAAAAACTCATTTATGCCTTAAAAATTCACTTGTTGTTACTTTTGGACTGATACATTTATGGTTTAAATCGACCTTAAAAGCGAACAGCGTTCAGACTGGTATTTACCTACCTGCACTTGTCTGCAAACTGCGGACTATTGTATACCCAGGATCATACCCAAAATCGATGACCGGTCATCCAGTATTTAAATGACTGAATTGGCTGATAAGGGATCAATGACTGTTTTGATAAAGAAACTACAGGCGTGAAGATAGTAAGCACTAAATGATAGGTTTGCTGTCAACTTATGAAATATTTCGATGGTTCTTATTTTTTTACTTTTTGCTTATTTTGGACAGTTAATGAGTGATTGTGGAGAATGTGTATTAAAACCTCAATCTCTGTCGACTGAGGTGCAGGAAATCTGATATTCAACATCACATTTACAGCATATTGGTTGTATATATTCTGGGATATGTTTTCTGTCTTCATTACTAGCTGAAGCAATCTGTTTCTTTATGGAATTTTATATTAGTAAGTGTTGGTACCTATACGATGCATGAGAATCGGCAGTAGCAAAATGTATTGTCACAGTGAGATTAGTTTAAAATAAAATAAAATATTTGTGCCCTTGGTGTTTCCGGTGTATCGATGCAAAGTAGCCCTTGTGGGTGTGCTGTTGTACTACATTGTTGTAAAGACCGTTTCGGTAGCACACTATGTCGTCTTAACCAGATTCTTGTTGACTAGTTGAACTTTCAATCAGTCAAAAGTCTTCAAAACATGATGATCATGACGCAGTGCACTCATCCTAGTGGCTGAGCGAAACGGAGCGTCCATAAACCACATAGCTTCATTTAGGCCTCTTGTGAAATCCCCACCGAGTGGGGCGGTGTAACGGTTAGTGTTCTCGCCTCGCATTCGGGAGGATGGCGGTTTGAATCCCCGTCCGGGCATCCAGATTTGGGTTTCCTAAATCACTCCAGGCAAATGCCGGGATGTTTCCTTCAAAAGGCCATGGCCGAATTCCTTCCCATTCCTTGCCCCTCATCCTTTCCCGTCTCTAAAAGACCACGATGTTAATAAGACGTAAAGCAGTTACAAAAAAAAAAAAAAAAAAAAAAAAAAAAGTGAAACCCCGTTCCCACCACGTAGCCCGAAGTGGATTTTGTCTCTACTTCCCCGCCCCCCCCCCCTCACGTAGCTCGCAGCTTTTTTCCTTATTGATTTCAGAAGATATTTTCTACTGTTTTATCTTATCATATTATCGTAAGTTACATACGGGGATAAGTAAATGGCGGAAAAAAAATAGTCACAAGCTGTTGTGTATTCTGTACCTCATTGTAGCCGCGACAAATAATATGAACGAAAAGCTACGTCGCCTAGCTCAGAAACATCCTCCCCTCCACGCAGACCAGCGTAGCTTCCCAGCCAACCCCTCCCCCCTAGACGGAGCCACATACAGTAGTTTCTGGACCCTCAATAACGTCTGGGCATACCGAACAGCGCATAAAACCCACCACCAAGATTGCAGATGTGTAGGCAGACGTGGTGAACTCACGCAGGTAGCAACAGTATTCTCTCCCCTTAACTCTCTTGCAGGGGGACCACCAGACTTGGCAATCATCTATAACTGTTATTCATATGGTGGCTTCCCACGGCCCGCACAATGCAGCCCAATTGTACGGATCAGCACGCGCCACAGGCTAGCTCTCGTCACCTTTCAGCCACGTTGCCTAGTGTCGTTTTAGCTACCCGGGCGTTCGATGTTTACCGACTGGGTGACGGACAGAGGCGCGCCATGCGTGCCAACAGAAACGGCTCCCTTCCTATGGCCCGCTGTTCATAGCTGTACTGCCACGGCCGGAAAATGGAAGGGCCGTGGGAAACCACCTTTATGTACTGTATGTGTATTCACTCAGTTACAGGTTTGAGGTATTTTAGGCGAAGGAACGTAGTTTCCGACTTTCATAGCAGTCGTGGCTTGGTCAGTCTAATGGAGAGTAGCTCAGCGGGCAATGTCAACGACTGTCAAACCTCAGAATCAGATTCACACCCTGTAGTCCTGCTGGGTAGCTTTTCACCCCTGCCACGCGTTTGGGCTATATAGTCTGTAACTAACTGTAGGTTTTTTCCCCCGCCGTGCCATAGCAGGCGTAGAGTTTTCCATACAAAATTTTTAAGTCATAAAATGGGAAACGCAGATACACCAGGTATATTCCTGTATGTTGTTAACTGTTACTGACATTTTCTTAGTGATGCGTAGGAAATTGTTAGCTGCATAGTTATTTATTATTAGAATGTAGTAGTTGGTGCCAAAAACATTCTGACGAGGACGCATGACAACGGATGAGAAAAGCGTGGTCTGTATCCGGAGGCCAAAGATTAAAGCGTGTAATAGGAGGGATGGCAATTCTTTACCTGCCATATGATGATTGATGAAAGTGAATGTATGTACGTGTTACTGTTTAGTGTGGATGACTTGTTTAGTGTAGAGTGTTGTTTACGTCGTGAATGAATGCAAGATGAAACAGGCGTGAGGGCGAAATCAGGTGTCGATCCATTCAGGACTACTAAGGGCCGCCAAACTTAACATCCCCATCCGACGGACGAAGCACTACCAACAGCGTCTCATGCCCTCACTCCATACTCACTGCGGAGAGGTTTGGGATTTAACCCACGACTCTGGTACACAGTGTGGTGGTTAATAATTGTGCAACACCACCTCTCCTATCCTGCCAACTATCCAACCCGTGTCAGGCGCCGGGCACCAACAGCAAACTGAGCTAATGAAGGAGGTTATCACCATTGTAAGAGGGTTTATAACAAAGGTGTTTCTTATGAAAACTGAGCCTAGCCTCGTGACCAGTAATGGTTGAACCTGGAATCCAGAATGATTTGCGTTAGATTTCTGGTATGGCCATCCATATTTGGGGTTTTAATGATTTTTCGAAATCAAGTGAATTTCGGGATTGTCTCTTTATAAAGGCAACGACAGTTTTACTTTTTAATATTTGGATACAGCATCCATGCTCCGAATATACTGTGATGTCACACATTACAGTCGTGTGCAGATACAGTAAGTCGCAACACGTAAGTTTGCTAACGGATTTGTGAGGCTGCACCTAGATGCAGACAGGTAGCTGTCGCCCAAGGAATGTGGCTAACCCTCGTATTTCCCCTTATCCGCTGGGCGTAAGGGTGGCGGGAGGACTCGCGGAGAGGACAGAGAGGTGTGTACCTCGTGGCTGTACGCACGGACGGTGCGGATATAATAAGCGAGTGTGAGTGTGAGTTCGCGTTCCTGCTGGAAGAGCTTTCCAGTCCGTATCTCCAGGTTCGACGCCAGACTGCGTAGACATCTACCCGTCCTAGCTGTTTGAGGGGCCACTTTACGTCTGTGCACCGTCGCTTGTGCGGCCAACAAGAAGCGCCACCACGGACCTGCCCGCAGCTGCCATCGCAAGAAGCGCCTCCACGGACCTGCCAACTTCACGGTATTGTGAAACTAACGAACTTGTGTGTATTGAGTGCGTTCACCTACCGCGTCCACAAGCCCAGCAAACGACCCTGATGAACAAGTCAATTCATGCTATCCAAATCACATCTCTTAATCACGTCAAACTAATTAATGCAATCCATATACGTGATCTAATAAATGGTAATTTTAAATGGTGCATTGATGATTAATTCACATCCATCATGCAAAGTATTAATTGATAAATTTATAATAAATTAAATTAATTACATATTTTTGATGTCGCAATTAGCGTGACACTTCAATACATATATACAGAGAGTCTATTTTACACTTTATATTAACGCTCGAATTCACTGGTGGGTGCATTAACTACATTGAATCCTTGAATCATTACAAAATCATTGTCCATATAGTTAAAGTTATATTGGGTTAGTCTCTAAGGCGTTCCAAAATTAATCGAAAATATTTTAATAAGTCTGAGCTACTGCTACAAGTGTTAACATGAGTACGTCTTTCTTGAGCCATACAACCAATTAAACACTTATAACCAAACATTTTGTTCAGGTACACAAGAGAAACTGCCATCAGGTACTTAACCGCTACAACACGCATTTGAGGAGAGGTCTACAGAAATAAAAAAGCCCATGCTGATCGACTGTAGCCATTGTGTTCCTCTAGGCAGTCCAAGTCCATCAGAGGCTGTTCTGTTGTCGTAGCTCCTTCCCCCGCACCGCTGGATCCCAACGAGTTCGTGAGGCTTTCTCTCACTCGGCTTTCTTGCTCAGTCGGTAAAGCATTACCAAAATGGTTTGTTTCAATTCTACTTGCGCTCTGCTGCTGCTGATTTCACTATCTTACCATTTTCAGTTACAAAATAACAGAATGTTTCTAAATTTACTTTTAGCGATCATAAAAGTTTTAAATAGTCCGCCGTAGTGTTTTTCATACAAAAACATATTATTTTGACTCAAGTAATAAGAAAAATGAAAGAGATACGCTCTCTAAGGTTATTCGACTTTTACTTATTCGCCGTTTCCTTACCTGATACTTTGTCGCGTGGAGCGGAATCTGGAGGAATGTTGGCTAGTATACATGTTACTTTCAAGCTTTATTAGTCGGATGCTGTCCACCCGTTGTCTTCTTTTGCGTAGTGTTTAAATGCCAATCTTTTCATAATGGACAGTTTTTATGTCGCTTGTAATTCTGTGATACGTCCCAGTCCAACTGGGGAACAGGTGTTCTTGTCAAAAAAGAAAACCGTTAGATAGTTATAAAAGTACAAAAGGAAACTGTGTTTCTTTGGATGCACGACGGAAGTGAGAACTGCAATGGATTTAGAATCTTTGGCTGTAGAGAATTATAGCTGATTGCAAGTGAACTGTATCAGATAAATGTATGCTACAATGGATTATATTGTGCAAATTATTGTGTTCTACAAATCTTCGGGACATAGTATTTTCATATCATATTTTCATGATTTGGGCAGAAAGTCTGTTGATACCAACATTTTCGCCGGCTTGATTCACTAAATTCGTTACTGCTCAGTTGCCATAGATAATAGGTAAATTTTCAATACACATAATACCTCAAAAATAATAGCACTATATAACAGTGGTATCCGCATCATATGTCGTCTGGTGGTTATCGAGATATAGACACAAAGCCTTTGCGTATTGGCGTGTCGTAACGAATCTGTTTGTCGCCACGAGTTCACTGTCCAATCCAGTGGGCGCCGCTATACCAGTTCTCAATTCAAAAGCGCAGTTTTTAAAAGAAGATAGACCAGTTTAGATGCAGCTTATTGCAAACGAGCGTGATGGGTGAGCGGTAACGCTCTGGCTTCGCATTTGGGAGGACATGGGTTCGAGTTCCCGTCCCTTTCCTGTTCCATGTCCCCAGTCTCATCCCGCCTCTAATGACCTCAATGTCGACGAGGCGTAAAAACAAAAGTAAAAAAAAAAAAAAATTACAGAAGAGAGCCGCTCGATTCGTGACTACTAGTTACAGTCCTTACAAAAGTATCACAGATTTGATACGTGGATTGGGCTGGGAGTGTTCGGTGGACAGACGACGTCGTTTTCGTTTGAATTTGTTGGAGAACATGCGAAAATCTTTCATTTACGAGTGCAATGAAATACTTCTTCCGCCAATCTATTTAGGTCGCAATGCCAGGAGGGATAAGATTAGAGAAATAAGATGCCGTACTGATATTTTTATGTATTCTTTCTTTCCTCGTTCTGTTCGGGATTGGATTGGAATGCACAGAATTAGGATTCGTGCTTAGCATCTTCTGCCACCCACAATATTTGTGAGTTGCAGAGTATAGCTGTAATGCAGATTTAGATGTATGTACTTTATCATTTTAACAATTTCAGTTACTTACAGAAGTTGTTACTTTTGTGTATAAAATCTCCAATTCAGCTTGAATTATGCTGATATACTTATAAAGCGTGTGACCGGGCCTACCAAACAGTAACTAATAAGAGCCAAGCAGAAAATAAAAATAAAGAAGTATCTCTAAATGCTATAGTGTGCACTGACTTAAAATATGTCTGATATATGAAAGGAATTGCTGTCATATATTTCTCTGTGACGGAGATAACTTACCCCGAATGATGCTCTGTCAACAAATGAACGTAAACATAGTTATATTTATGAATGTTTACTGTCGTAATCTTAGTAATTTTGAATTAATCGAAATAAATGTTGTGCTTTTGTAAATAAAAACATCTCTAATAAATCTGTCTATTTATCTCTATTTTACCAAATCTGATTCTGACCTTGAGTCCCGCCCTTCCGAAAGACAGCCAGATGACTCCAGATTAACGTACAAATCGCTGTTAACAGTTTGCTATAACCTTGTAAAAGATTTCTGCACACCAGTATATATATTTGTGACTTTTCCCCTTACAATTTAATAAACATAAAAATAACAGTGTTTACTTTTCTTCTCACAGTATTGGATCTAATTGACAGGTTCACATTCGTTACCTATACGCCCGATTCCAGGTTCAACATCGGCTCTGTAAATTTACCTAAAAAACAATAGTCTTAATGCTTAAATTCGCCATCAATGACACAACCATAAGTTCTAAATCTCTCTGGCTTCCTCAATAAGCTGCAATATTTTAGTAAATATCAATTCAAATAATTTATTCACAGTTTACAATTCGTCAATTATTATCAACTACTTATATTTTGTTTGTTTGCAATAATTATATCTCCATTCATAAATTAATAACGATTTATCCATATAAGTAATCTTGCTTCTTCTTTGTCAACGAGCGTATACTTTAAAATACAATTGTAAGTTATTGCAGCTCACCGAAATCTATTTTACAATCATCCTTCGAAGATTCTACTTTCTTCATTCTCTTTATGTAACCATATTTTTTGAGAACTGCAAACCAAAGATCTTCCATCCCCGGAGGCTTGATGCTCTTTGCCCTTTAGCACTCAAATATCAGAATCAGAATGCATAATCATAAATATTTGGTAAATGTAAATACGATTTTAATATAAAATTTTATGAACGGTTAGGTCAAGAACCTCATAACCTTCCCTACATGCGCACTGCGGGAATGTTAGGTATTTAACCCAGGCCATGATGAAGATTTCTTGCACCTCCATCGCTTGAGTCAGCTAACTCAAATACAGAGTGGCAGGCACAGCACTGGGCTAGGCCATACTACGATACACCATGTCTACTTTGTGCGTTAGAGCACAGCGTTAAAACCCTGCAGTAGAGACTCTGAAGCCCACTCTATTAAGGCTAAGAGCCAATAAACAACTTATGTCTGAACTTTAGCACCTATACTCAAACAGGTGAGGTATTTCCATGCAGATAAAGTTTAGAAAGAAAGTTACGTACAAGTACAAAAGAAACATCCCTGGAAAACTGAAAGAGACATGATGTCACTTGCTTCTCGTGTCCCAGAAGATACGTTTATTTTTTATTTTGTGGGTGATTCACGGCTGTTGATGCTAAATTAATTCTGCCGCTTGTGTTACTCTGCTCGGATCCCTTAATTATTTCTAAAGACGATTTAACAGATTAAGCTTTCGACAACGACTGTTTCTGTATGTCTCCTTATCTTATTTTTCTTCGCTACCTTTTCCCAACATCAAGGTTCGGCTACCTTTGACGCATTTTACTCATCACTTTATATGATCGATTTTGGAGCTATGATTTTACTGCCGCATGTCCTTGCTGACGCCAAGCATTTTATACCTTCTGCCAGGTCATACCAAGTGCTAATGGAAGAAGTGTTGCCATCTGTCTGTGAAATGTATAACTGTATTGTGTGTGTGGTATATGTAGTTGATGAGTCAGGGTTTGGGGACCGCCGGTACGCGGGGGCCTGGCTCGTGCTTGGTTCCGTTGTGCCTCCCAAATGCAGTATGTGGTACCTCATAGTACAGAGCTACACTGACGTGTTGTTTCTGTCCTACCATATTTGTAATAATAATAAAAATTGTGAGTAGATAGAAGAAACCAGCTACAACGTATCCCATGAGTCTTTCAAAATACAGACATATTACATCCTGTAGGCTTTGACCTCATATCTGATCAAACTGATCCATGTTCCACATAGTTTTCCTGCTTCCCATCAGGTGAATACAGAGATGATTATTTAAAGTAGCCAATAAGTGATTCTTGGATCCATTATAGTTAAATAATCCCAACCAACAAACTTACATATAAAACGCAACGCATTTGATACCAAAAACTAAACAACCTCTTCAATTAAAACAGTAGTAATGATACTAAAGTTGAAAAATCATGTTATAAAATAAATATCTCTGTATGACGACATTAGCAATGTAGAGGTTACTGTGTTGGCCTCGAATTGTTAGGGTCGCTAGTTCGAGTTCGGGGTCAGACACTGGTGTTTTAAATTATGTTTTGTTTGTACTCATCTGAAACCAATGCTTAAATAACAATACGCGTACGCTCAGAGATTTGGTAAAGACTTTAAAAACTATAAACACATTTGTACTATGTTGTAAAGTTGGCTGAATTGCTGTAAAAGCCATATTTTTTTTTAACCCTTCTGTTTCAATGTTGAGAATTCCTACCGAATTTCATTGATTTGATAATTTTAGTTATGGCGGATCATTGTAATTATGTATGGTCGCCTACAACTTGTGGTCCAGATGTTCTCGTTTCGCTAAAATTCAGGTTATTTCAAATTGGTATCTGAAGAGCTTTTTTCTTGTAACGCTAAGCAATTACTGAGTTACCAAAATAAAGCATAAATAAACAGATGTTTAACTATCCTCTTCTTAGCTTTTTAACAGCTCGTAACGGTGGTGATAAGAAGTGGAATTTTATAGGTACATTACGGTAAGCTGTTTACCACTCCCACTGTTAGCTAGACAATCCTAATCAAAGACATGTTCCAGGTGCCTTCTGTGCTGTTTCCTCTTCTCACGGCACATTTTTCTGGCATTTTAAAAGACAGAACTTGAAATTAGTTTATATTTGCTCCGTGAGTTTTAGCGGTTGTCTGGCTTATGTTGTCCAGTGCGTTGTGTTTACCATAATCACATCCACTGAAACGTCTTTTACTCTAAATGATTTTCACTCATGTCATCACCATCATCCTCATTTTGCCAGAGATTCCAACAAATAGCCAAACACTTCACCACACTGAGACATTTTATCTGCGTTTACACTGGCAATCTCATAGTGATCCTTCCTTCAGGTCTGAAATGTCGATATATATCGAATAGTTCAGCAAATTCTGTGTCCTGAAATGTCATAGCAAATCCGTTTCCATTCAGTGGTATACAACTTATTTTTACGAGTTTTATACGAACAGTTTGTATAATAGATAGCAATGCTGCCGGAAAATTACACAAATTTTTGTATTCATCAGTTCACATAAATAAGTCAAGTTTCTTATAGAAGTCCCTAAATTTTTTATCATTAAAGCATATCGTAATGTATATAATAATATAGCTTTTCAAGTAGCCTTCATAATCTTTTTTAGATTAATCTTTTTTACATTATTTTAATTTTTGGTTTCGCAATTCAATCACAACACATGTAAGTCTGGAGGAGTCAAAGACAAGTTAGTCTTCATAAATGTCTACTGAAAAAAACCGCAAAACATTGAAGAAATTTTTTATTTTTCTGGAAGAGTTTCTGAGGAAAGTATAAAAAATTTTGGTATAATATTATCATAAACAGAAATAACAATAACATTAATATAAATCATGATACTTTTTTTATATGTTTCATGATAACTTATGAGTCAGGTAAACTTTATCCAATCATTTCATAATCTTCAATGTTTTTCATCATTTAACAAAAAATTTGGTTATTTTGTGACATGGTTCTAGTAACTGAACGAAGATTTGCACTTAAAAAAATATTAATAAGTATCATGTAGATTTAAACTAAATAAATGCCTTTCTTTATGGTTGATTTGCAATTTTAATTTAAAGGTAAATAGTTTAAACAATTATTCGAGTAGGCAATATCTCTCCTTGGCTAGTTATAACAGTGATACTAACGAGAGTAGTGGGTGAGCGGTAATGCTCTAGCCTCGCATTCAGGACGACGCATCTTCGAATCCTCGTCCGGGCATCCAGATTTCGTTTTTCTATGGTTTCCCGAAATCATTTTGGGCTAATGCCAGGATGGTTCTTTGAAAAGACCATGGCCAAGTTCCTTCTCCTTCATTACCCTCATCCTTTCCCCACTCTAATGACCACGACGCCGACAAAGCCGTAAAAAACAGAGCGAAAACATCTTCGGTCGTCATTGGCGTGCTGATGAAGGCCATCGTAACGTGCCACAGACATCATGACATTATCTCTAAACTTGGCTTTTGGTTCACATCACGGTCAGAATTTCATTTTCGATGTCTTCTCGTGAATGATAGAGTGTTTCCTTAATGTAATATATGACAAGTTTACTTCCCATTCTAAGATCCTTGTTTTAATGCCTGGATGTGATGAGCTTTAAGGCTTCAGGGGTAGATCTGAAACAATACTATTACATCTGTAATGTCGTATAGAGAACGTTTCATATCGTGTAGACCTTTGGTATTATGTACAGTCTTTATAGGTTTCACACATACAACCCCTTGTTCTTCACTAATATTTTGCACAGCAATAACATAAGTGTAGAAAGGTAATTAAATAGGAGGACTCCATCGATTAATCATATATATATATATACATATATATATATGGCCATCTTTCTCTATTCACACTTATACGAGGTGTGTACAAAAAGAAACCGAACTTCTGCTGTAATTGCTTTATTGCTCATCATACTCACTTTTACACACTGTCCCCTTCAAAGTACTGTCCTTCACTATCAATACACCGTTGCTATCGTTTTTTCAAGTTTTGGAACGCCTCCTGGAATACAATTTCTCAGAAGGCGCGCAGTTCTCTCGTCATATTGTCTTGAATTTTTTCTATGGTCTGGAAACGACGTCCTTTCAAAGTGTTTTTCAGTTTTGGGAAGAGAAAGAAGTCTGCCGGAGCCAAGTCTGGAGAATAGGGTGGCTGAGACACAACGGGAGTGCGATGAAAGCCAGATAATTCGTGACAAACAACGATGCGTGAGCGGGTGCGTTATCATGGTGCAACATCCACGACTGATTCTCCCACAGTTCAGGCCTTTTCCTACGCACAGCATCTCTCTATCGTGTCAGAATTTTCTGGTAGACTTCCTTGTTTACCGCTTGACCACGTGGTACAAATTCATGGTGCACAACTCCTTTGCAATCAAAAAACACGACCATCATCACCTTGATCGTCGGTAACCGAACTCCTGCCCACTTTAAAGCACTTAAATCATTCATAGCACTGTGTTCGGCTCATGCAGTCATCCCCGTATGCTTGTTTAAGCATTTGAAGTGTCTCGGTAAAAGTTTTCCCAAGTTTAACACAAAATTTCACATAGACGCGTTGCTCCTCCAAATCCGTCATTCTCGCTTTCTCACAAATCCGACCAGCACTCTGCGCACGACCTCACTCAACCGGCTGTCACCCGTAAATTAATGCAGCGACCATAGTGCGACAAGAGGCAATCTCATGCCGAGAGATGTCACTAGTTTGCACGGAATTCAGAGAATTTTATCTGCAGCCGTTGGCGCGCTATTTAATTAGTCCGGTTTCTTTTTGTACACACCCCGTACAAAATGATAAATGGGGTATCATTTTAAAGATTAAAGTCTCCACTTTGGTAACATCATTAAAAAAGGAAGCTATTTTTCGAAATTCAACCTGTAAATGGAAAAATTATGAACAATAAAGCTCACGGGTATGCGATAGTTCAGAGTCAGGCTGCTAGGCTGCGCTGGCGTCGGTAGTAGTGATTGCATTACCACTAGATAGCAGCCACACGACTCGCAGTGATATTGATAAATTGTGTGTGTTTTCTAGAGTAAAGAGCTTTTATGATATTTTTGTTTCTGTTAGGGAAACATTTGATCGTTTCTAATTGTTTCGCAAGGCGTCGTAAGTGTTTGGCTACGTACCTATTTCAGTTGACAAATAAAGAATTGCTACAAATGAGCCAGTTCTTCTTTCATCCTATTACAAACCACCAGGCTCGGTATTCAAAGCGTATCATTCCCAAAATTTTCAAACACACCACCTAGTATGTTTCAAATTTCTCTAAGCAATATCGCCATACATATTAAAATGACACCCTTCTGTCGTGGGGCACCAAGCACTCGATCATAGAGGATTTCCTGTCACCGACACGTTGAATTTGGCCAGAGGATCAAATCCATAGAAAGATAAATGCGCCTCATACCTTTCTGGACCACCAACAGTTTGCGCAGTGCCTTAATGTCAAGTTGAATTAATTGCCTCATTCACATTTTCACCAAACCTGAATCCGACCACCAACGAGTATCAGCTGAAAACGTGACTTAATGCTACCTTCTTCCAGTCATCTAGGGCCCAGTGCACGTATTCATGAATGCAGGTGAACCGCTGACACTACGCTGTGTGGAAATGCATCCGAGGCGGTCTTCTTCTGGCATATCAGATCAACACTAACTGTTGCTGCACGAACCGCGCAGAAATCTGTTTAGTACGTCCCTAGTTGACTGTGACATTGTTGTTTGTTGGCGAAAATGCATCTGCACTTCCGATCGTTCAGCAGACGTGACTGGTCATAGCACTGTCCCATGTGGCAGGTAATATCATCTATGAGGTGCCCTGTACACCCTTGGAGCATGGAATTCTAAGGTTTTCAACCACTTCCAGAATGCTGTGCCCCAAACGTCCGACTCCAGCTATCGTTCCGCATTCAAATTCCGTTAATTCTAGTTGGGTAGCCATTAACACGTTAATACAAGTGTAAGAGTGCAACTGAAAGCAGTGGCAATCACATAGGGGAAGTTGGAGTAGCCCCGGAAACTTAAAATTAAATAAAATAAACATATTTTCTGTCTTTATTTTAATCTTAAAATCAAACTGGCACCTTCTGCAGTCATATTAATTAGAAGTTAGCAATCATAACATTTTTTCAACGAATTAAATAGAAAAAAACTTTCACCTTAATTTTTTGGCAACACAAAAGTTTGTCGGGTAGCCCCGGACACAGTAATAAATGGTGGCCTAATCGTTTTTTTTTTGGTTTTTTTTTGCCTTACAAAAACCACAATAATAATGGATTTCTGAAGACTCTATATAAACACAATCTTAATGGATTCCGTCTTTGGTTCATAGTATTGAATCCAGTCTTCTTAAAAATTTTCTCCACCTACGATGCATTCGGTCTGTTTTACTTGACTCACTTCGGAAACACTGTTCTTTGTATTCAACGTCTTTAAAGCGCCTTTAACTTTTTATTTTTTCGTTAAGCCTTTTATACTGCCCTTTCTTTTTTTTCCGTCTTCTCCACATTTTTTATATGGCGAAGATATTAAAATATCGCCCTTTTTGATTTTTCTGAGACCGCGTTACTATGCGTTTATTTGACGCATCATATTCAATAATCTCGAACGTATTTTGATAGGAGCGACGAAAAACTTCTGCCAGGTACAAAACACACACTAGTGTGGAACTCATTGGGCGCCCAAGCCGCAGCTCAGTTGCACTTGTTTTTACACTATAGGGCGCATAATTAAAATAAAGGTTTACTGATGCAGCGTTGTTGGTTTGCTAGAATTTTATATGTCCATGGTTACCCACCTTCCGGGGCTACCCAACCTTCCCCTACATATTACATTCTTTTGATGAGATTTTTGTGCCAATTGACATTTGGGCCCTATTATTCATTTACGTTTAGCATGTCAGTGTAATTGAAACTAACAAGTTGTAAATACTATACGAACAGCGTACTAAAGAGAGTACTTAAACATTTAATTCGGTTGGTGGAAACTACCTAAAGTCAAACACGAAAGTTGCATTCATAGCATCTTGAAAACGAATTCCATCTTTTGTAAGATGGCTGGAAAGAAAGGTAACGTGTTTAGGAAAATATTTTTGAGACATTTTTAATCGAAAAGAATTCAGCAGGTGATGAAACCTGCATAAACTGCAAGGACTAGGGGCATGAATGATTGTCTGAAAGCTATCGAAGAAATCCAGACAACTGCTATAAACATGGTACTCTCTGTACGGTTAAGCTGCTCCCGCGTTGTGAATCTGCAAATACCAGAGTGGCCAGGCCGACTATTCTGCGCTGCGATAAAGAAAATTTCAAAATGTTGTAGCAAGTACTTGAAATTATTGGAGATTTTCTTTGAATCTTTTGTTTTACATTTCGCTATGGTGTAGAATTCGAAATTTTCAGGTCATCTTCATAGACAGAGCACGGGTTGACTGATGAGCTTTGCATTGTTACATCTACAGATTAGAGCAGATGGGAAATTATTAACAGAATACATCGTTATTCCCGAGTTTTCTTATCGTTTTATGATTTTATAAAGACAGAGTATTCCCTCAAACCATCATATTCAATTGTTTTCAGTTGCGCCATTTAAGATTCGCCCATGAGTAATTATTTAAGCTCAGATCAAGAAAATGAACAGATGAAAAGGGAACTCAACTGAAAATCATCGCTATCAGAATAGAAACACGAACGAGCAAGCCTGATGAAGGAAGTAAGCGCTTAACTTCGGATGCTGCTGCGACAAGCGAAGTCGGTGAGATACATGACAACCCCTCAAAGTTATGTATACACGCGCAACAGTTCAGCCGTAGTAAAGTAATTTGAATTACAATCGAGTAGTGAGTAATGGTGTTAAAATGCTACGTCGGCCTCATACAACAGTTCAAAGATTATAAATATTAAACTGAAACAATAAATGACATTTTATGTCTCATAGATAATATACAAAAGAAGTTTCACTTCTGGTGAGTACTTTCAGCAAGCAAATGGCTATTTTTTTTTTTTTTTTAAGAAAGCCCGGTTATAATTGTGAGTTCGCAATCCAAATATACATCAAATGATCGAAATTTATTTGAATAAAATGTTATTAATCTCAATAAATTGATAAATGAGGTACATATAATGATACTGTATCTATAAGAATGGATATCTTTATGTTTTATACAAATTCACAGTTTTTATCCGATCTCGATGAAACTCTACACAAGTATGTTATAAAACAAGGGGAACAACACTGTTTACATCTGGTTTACGAAAATCTAACCTCTCTCCCTGGTCACCTTCATAAAGGAAAATCGAGCATGGTGGTGTAACGGTTAGCGTTCTGGCCTCGCATTCGGGAGGATGGCGGTTCGAATCCCCTTCCGGGCATCCAGATTTGGGTTTTCCACGGTTTCCCAAATCACTCCAGGCAAATGCCGGGATGCTTCCTTCAAAAGGCCGTTGCCGAATTCCATCCCATTCCTTGCCCTCCCATCCTTTCCCGTCTCTAAAGACCTCGTTGTTGAGAAACGTTAAGCAGTTAAAAAAAAAAAATGAAAATTTATACGTGCAAGGGTTTAGTTGTTTGGAAGTATCTCGAAAACTGTACGGAAGTGGATAGTAATATTCTGAAAGCCCACAACATTTATTGTTTATTTGCGTCAGACTGATTCCGATCGTACAATTAGTGACCGAGAATTTTGATTCTGAAGTTTAAAATGATTTTAAAGTTGGTTTGGCTACAAATACAAACCCATAGTTTTATCCGATCTTAATGAAACTTCGCACGCGTACATTTAAAACGAACTGCCTACGTTTGGTATAAAAACCCAAATATGTCTCCCCTTTTACCCTCCACCCTTAATTTATATAAGTATTTTTTTACTCAAACCCATAACTTTATCCAATTTAGATGGAACTTTGCATTCGTACACTTTAAAACAAAGAGAAAAATACTGACTAAAATGAAATACTGTCTACATTTGGTTTACAAAAACCCCACCCGCTTTCCGCTATGTATCTCTTAATTTTTACAGATGTTATTTTATTCAAACACACAGTTTTTATCCGATTGTGACAGAACTTTGCACACGTATACTTTAAAACAAAGAAAAAATACTGTCTATATTTGGTATTTAGAAAGCAACCAATCTACTTTTTTATCCCCCTAAATTTATACAAAAGTTGCTCTGTTCAAGAGCACAGTTTTTATCCAGTTTTGATGGAACTTTTCACACGTATATTTTTTTTAAAAAGAAAGATATTGTCTACATTTGATTTACCTAAATCCAACACATCTCCTCCTTTACCCCCCCTCCTAATTTTTACAGATGTTATTTTATTCAATCCCAAAGTTTTAATTTGGTTTACAAAAACCCAGCCCATTCCTCATCACCACGTGCAACGGTTCAGTTTTTTGGTTGGGAACTCGGACAAACTGGATGGCGATAGAGAATATTTACGATGATCCGATCAAACGGGATAAAATAGAAGACTCATATCCAGCCCCCAAAATACGCCGGGTACTCTGCTAGTGTTCAATATTACCACTGTAAGCTTCAGTTAATCACCGACATCGAACATTGACTTCTTTGTTTTGAAAGGTTTAAAAATTAGCTGTAATTTCGTAATATTCTTATAGTGCCATATTACGACATTTGATTTAATTGTGGAGGAGCACACATAGTTTACACCGCCTTTGGCAACGCGTTGGAAAATCCGACCCTCCGTGTTGTCTGTATTATGATTCTTGAATTAAACATGAAATGTTTTAGTCCCGCTGACCTTTCCCAGAGTTTGCTAACGCTGATTCTATGTTGATGGGAGGACTGTGACGTCACGAAACACTGCGTAGCGTAGTAAATTTATTTGTTTTTAAAACTCACTTAGATTAAATAATCAATCGATTCTTTTCAAGGTTCTGTTCCTAAAGTAAATGGGTACACTATTGCTGTTGTTGTTACAGGACTCTAAATCGTAAACCAAATACATTTCATGCTTGAAATTTGCGCACGGTATGGGTTTCATTGACTTTGAAGCGAGTATCGCATTTAAAGTTGGTAAAATTAAATTTTAGGTGGGTTACGCGGAAGTAGATGAAATTGAAAAAAATCAGCAAAATGAATCTGTCCCTATTTCTGTGCGTTCGATGTTTAAAGCTCGTTAAGTAGAGAACTAAGATATTTTTTTCTACTTTTTTTCACTGAAAGATAGAAACACGTGTGGCAAATTATTGTAGTTTCTTCTGCGGAGTCTACCTCAAAATATTAGCTAGGAAATTTAAATTTGTTCCCACTATCGACTATATCCTGTTTTTAAACGACAACAACATAAAAAACTTTTATCTACACTGCATTGTCGAAAGTCATGGGATATATCCTAATATCTTCTAGGACCCGATTTTGGCCGGCGAAGTGCAGCAACCGAATTTAACATTGACTCAACAAGTCGTCGGAAATTCCCTGAATTAATATTCAACCATGCTTCCTCTACAGCCGTCCATAATTGTTAAAGTGATGCTGGTGCAGGACGTCGTGCATGAACTGACCTTTAGACCATGTCAGGTGATCTAGGAGGCCACATAAATCGCTGAAATGGTCCAGAATGTCCCTCAATTCGATCATTAACTATTTTGGCTCGGTGACGTGACGCATTGTGATCCCAGAAAAGTCCATCGTTGTTTGCGAACACGAAGGCCGTGAATGACTGCAAATGGTGTCCAAGTAGCTGAGCATTATCATCTCCACTCAATAGTTCAGTTTGACCAGAGGTCCAAGCCCATGTCTTTTAAACACAGCCCATACCAAGTCACAGCCAACACCATCTTGCCCATGGCCTTCCTGACAACCTGGGTCCATAGACTCGAAGGGTCTGCACCACATTCGAACCATACTATTAGCTCATATAAACTGGATCCGTGACTCATCTGACTACGAAAACTTTTTCCAATCACCTAGGGACAAACCGATATGTTAACGAGATCGGGAGAGGCACTGTAGCCTACGGAGTTTTATTAGCATAGGCACTTGTGTCGGTCTTCAGCTAACAAATCATATCAACCCAAAATTTCACTAATTTATCCACGCTGTTACGTCTGCCACACGTCCCACAGTGTCGCTGTTCTACGACGCGGTGTTTCCTGTCTGTCTACACTTTTATATTGACGCATACGTCGCTGGTCTCGGGCATTAAGTAGATATGGTCGGCCACGGCGTTGTCCATAGCAGAAGGTAATGCCAAAAAATTACATATTAATGACACACTCTTGAAACTGTGACCGAGCGTGGTGGGTGGGCGGTAACGCTCTGGCCTCGCATTCAGGAGGACTCGGGTTCGAATCCCCGACCGGGCATCCAGATTTGAGTTTTCCATGGTTTGACCATATCACTCATGGCGAATGTCGGGATGCTTCATTCAAAAGGCCATGGTTGAATTCCTTCCCGTTCCTTAACCCCATACCTTTCCCGCCTCTAATGACATCGACGTCGACACGAAGTAAAGCCATAGGTGGATCGTGGAATGTTGACTTTACGAACAATTTCCGAAATGGAATGACCCATGCACCATCTACCGTGCCGCGTTCAAAGTCAGTTAATTCTTGTCGTGCGGCCATAATCACGTCAGAAAACCTTTCACACGGCTCACGAGAGTACAAATGAACTCCCCGACACATTTATACGTTTCTGGATGTTTGCATCTTCCCGTACCATGACTTTTAACACTTCAGTGTAATACAATTTGTAAGTTATGAGCTAAATAAGCAAAATTCAAAATCTATTATTAATTTGATATTAACAGAATGTTAGCTTTAGTAACGCGAGCGGCAATGCGGCACGGCATTGCGGAGTCTACTACCAAACTTGAAAATGGGTCAGGCTCTGATTTTGTGCCAAGTGACTTCCAACTGATCAACGTGCTTAGATAATTGGAGTACGGAATTCTAAATGCTCAAGGCTCGACTGGCAGTTAGCCTATAATTTTCAATGTAGTTTGTATTTACAGGTGACAGACATAGTGGTCTGTATAATAGTTTCCTGGATATATCTCAGAAATAAACCACTTCAGCACGAAAAATACTACTCCGATGCATCGTGAGAAATCTGTTCAGGTAGTCAGTTTTTTTTCAACGTATTTGCCGCAGTTTCATTTTGACAAGGAAACTTCGAACTAGGCAAAACTAAAAAGAGATCGCGTTTTTGAATGTTTCCATGATTATGCCAGCACAAAAAAAGAATTGTCTAAAAATATTCATGTATGTGTTTAAAAGAACTTTTCCAATTTCCAAAAACCGAGCATGGTGGGTGAGTGGTAGTGCTTTGGCCTGGCATTCAAGAGGACGTGGATATGAATCCTCCTAGAATTCAGTTTTCAATGGTTTCCTGAAGTAGCTCATGGCAATGCCGGGTTAATTCCTTTAAAAAGGCCATGGCCGAGTTCCTACTTGTTCCTTGCCCCCCGTCCTTTCCCGCTTCTAACCTAGATGTAAGCTAGGAATAAAGCCCTATGCCTATCCCCTTTTTCAAAAATCACGTCAAATATCGATGTATGAAGTGTTAAAAAGAATCTTTCAGCAAAGAATGCACGAGATATTTAGCACTAATTAGCACTTAATCATCACATTTTTAGTTTTAATTCCGTAGCTTGATGCATTGAAATAATTAAAACCATAAAACACCCAACTCGCTTTCCTAGAGATAAACTGTATGTAAGGTGTTACGTATGCTTTTCTCAGACATCGTATTGTGTTGATTTGAATACTGCACGGGTTTTTGTTCCTCGTAATTCTTTTTCTTTCGACACCAACGTTTCTATCTCCACCTGGGATCATCTTCCAGTGTGTTGTCTGCCAAAAGACTGACGATAAACCCTTTACAGAGTCTAGTAAAACTTTGACCGATCGTTTTGAACATGTAGTGTACGCTACTCCATGTCTGAAACATGTCTCGTCTCGCTGCCTCAATTGTTGGAAGAGCAGGATATCGAAATACGTTCTGAGCACTAAGCTTTTAGTTTCGTTTCGCACCGATGTGCACAGAGAACAATATATGGGACTACGTCAAACTTTAAAAAATTAAAAACTTGGGTAAATTGTGTTTCATTAAATTTTATTTGTTCTTTCACCTTACAAGAATTCGATTTTGCATTTGGTATCGATGAACAATAGAGATAATTTTTATTTATTTTAGCTTTCCCGTATGTTGATTTTCTGTTTGAAATGGATTTTTTAAAGCTACTCGTATAATACTTAATTGATGATGATAGTTTAATAGTTGATGAGATTACGGTATCGAGCTTTTCTTTATTCAGATTGGACGAATGTAACGGCAGAACTTAGTTCCTTATACACACATTAACACATTTCTTTCCAGTTATTTACCAACACTTCTCTTCAGTACCGATAAATCAATTGATAAGCCATTAAGAACACAAGAAGTAATTGGATTAACTGGCAGTACTGTTTGCCACGTAATCGGTTGAACTGTACATGTTCAAATCATGTTTTGAGGAGCTTAATATCTCCAATATGTGCCTATTATAGAAAGGAATTTTCAGTATTCTTTTTCTGTCTTGTATTTAATTTATTGGTATTCTGGACTTCATTGCAACTCCTTTCCTACTCTCAAATTTTGTTCTTCTCCAATAACTGCACGCTGATTGGGGACTGAGTGATACCCGGTATAAGGAGTCACCCACTGCTTGCCAACGGCCTCGTGAAGGAGTGCGGGAGAGCGAGGAGCGGTCCAGGGTACCCTTTTTCCTTTGGGGTTGGAAATGGAACCTAAAGACGGATGAATCAGAAATTATCAACGGATTGGTAATGCAGAAAGCAACGGGAATCCACTAAATTAAAAATCCAAAGGGTTTCCCAAGGCTATGTAGTTCTCTCAAATTACAAATTGAATAAATGTTGCTTCCTGGATAAAATATAGTGAAATTAATATAGTCCCCAGTAGGATCTCCGGGACTGCTCGGGGAGGAGTAATCAGAAAGGGTAGAAAAATTTTACTGGTCGGAGCGTGGAATGTTAGAAGTCGGAATAGAACAGGAGATTAGAAAATCAAAAATGTAGATGGAAAAACATAGAATTGTTGGGATTGGTGAACAGTATTTCTGGTCTTTGGAACATAATTAGCACAGAAGCTGTCAGTTGAGCTACTGGTGTGGGAATTGTAATGAGCAAGAGAGTAGGGAAACGGGAGAGTTACTATGAACTGTTTATTAATAAGATTGTTTTCATAAAGATAAAAACTAATCCTGCGCTACCCTCGTCGGTACAAGTTTACATTCCAACATTACAAGAGAATGATGAAGAAAAAGATAAAATATGGCAATGAAAGTGAAGAATTAATCCGAATTGTGATAGGAGATGAAAATCCAATAATAATAGATAATTGGAATGCGGTAGTGGGAAAGGAAACGAGGATAACGAGTTTTAGTCTAGGAAAAATAAATGAGCGAATAAGCACGTTGTTGGAATTTGTCTGAATTTTGTGAAAATTGTGAGCTGATCATAGTAAATATACCATTTAAGAATCATGCACGGAGAAATCAGAGACTCAGAAACAAAGTTCTAGACTGAAAATCGTACTCGCGAGCTGTTATGAACTCTGACCTCAATCTGGAAATTATGAGTTGCAGGCTGAAACTCAAGAACAAAGTAGTAACACAGGCAAAACAGAATAGAATTGAACAAATTTGCGGAATGTCACATGAGAGAAAAATTTTCAGATAGACGTGGGTATAATGAATAACTCTGACAGGAATTCAACAGCAGAAGAATGAAATGAACGGAAGAGACAGATAGCTGGAAAAGATACATTACGCGTTAGGATAGAAGTTAGCCGAAAACTGTGGATCACAGAATTTTTTTTTTGCTTTGATAAGTCGAACGAGAAGACATAAAAACGCTGGCATAAAGCAGGAAGAGAACAGTGCAGCATTTAAAAAAAATCAGTTAAACAGCAGTTGTAAGAAAGCAAAAGAAATTTGGCTGCAAGGAAAGTTCGAAGAAGGAGAAAGGTAGGTAACGTCGATGCGGCCTATAGGAGGATCAAAGAGGATTTTTGAGAAATGAATTAGGGGATATGCATAAATATTAAATTTTCTGATGGGATACCTCTTTTTAAGGTTCATTTATGGATCCAGAAAAAAGTTTTGATAAAGTCAGATGGGACAAAGTGTTCAAAATTTTATAGAAGTAAGGTCTAAAATATCAAGATAGAAGTATAATTTAAAATATATATAAGAATCACGTCGCTATAAAAAAAGTAGAGGATCACGGGGGACATGCATCAGTCGAAACGAGTGTCAGATAAGGTTATAGTCTATCCCCTTTAATATTCAACTTGTATGCAGAAGAAGCAATAAGGGAAATAAAAGAAAAATTTGAATGTGTTAAAAGTGTTAATAGAGAAACAAGCATGCTGTGATTTGCTGATGTTGTAATCCTGTTAGCACAACAGAGATAGGATATTTAAAAATTACTGAATGATATGATCAAAATACTGAGGCCAAAGTAAGAAAAATAATGAAATGTAGAAGAATTACAGTAACAGTAGATTATATATAAATATAAAACTAACTGAATTGTGTTTCATACAAGGTAAAATTACAGTTGATGCCATGATGTTAAAAGCGAAATAGCTCTAATGAAAAGAGCTTTCTTGAAAAAGAGAAATCTTTTAGTTTAAAATATTGTTCCAGGAGTCAAAAAGAATTTTTAAAACTGCATGTATGGACCGCAGGTAGTGAGGCTTGGAATACCAGAAAGAAGAAACTCTGTAACATTTGAAATGTGGTGCTTTAGAAAGATGCTGAAAATTAGGCAGGCAGATAATGTTCTAAAAGCACAATGGGTGAGGAAATAAGTTTGTATAGGAAGGAAGAGACAGAATATTGGGTCACTTTTTAAAAAATAATATGTAACTAGATAATTTGTCAATGGAGGAAAAAATTGATCGAAAAAACTGTAGAAGAGAATGATCAGATTTTATTAAGCAGATAATTGTGGATGACGGTTATAATAGATATGTTAAAATAAGAAGTTAGCTCAAGATATGAAGAGATGGAGGATTGCATCAAACAAAAAACAAAAAAATATAATAATTGAAAAAGTAATACAAAACTGGAACTGATTTTTTAATACAGTTACACTCGCTTTCTGTGCTCTGGCGATATCTTACAAGTATCTCCCGATTTCATTAAATAACATAATTGTTTCTGCTGTACTCTGACATGAGGCACTGCTGGCGACTTACACGTTTCTTTATTTATTTTGGCTCTTAATTCAAACGATATCTTATGACAAAATGCTCTACTATAATTATTCTTATTCAGTGCCGACGACCATCAGATGTATCATTTAAAACAGTTGTCAAATAGCATCATACACCAAATGTGTCAGCTGAGTATTCTGCCAGTTATCTGAAGCACTGCACCTGTCTCCATTAATGTTATCTCTTTCCACCGAGATTCGTTATAGCACATATATTCATTGACAGAAGTTAGATTCTATTTTCGGCTTCACCATTTCACACAGTTATCGATGATCGGGTTAAAGAGGAATTTCTGTTACTGAATTCTGATGCTGCGAAGTCGTAAATGTCGGAATAGCAAACGGTATATGCTTGTTGATATTAAGTCGGATCAATTTTGTTGCGCAGTGTAATAAAAACGGTCATAAAACTCTGGCGAGTTAAGTCTAATATTTGCAGTTAACTAACAAATAAAGAGTCTGCAGCAAAAAGTATTATAAAAAATATTGTAGGCTACGTCCTTAAAGAAAATATATGTGATGTAATGAATGAAGTATATGGAAAATTGACTTTACAGACTTACATACCTGCATGAATGAAGTATTTTTTCAGTGATAACAGATATTTGCAACTGCAATCTGAAAATTCTTCCAGCAACAGCATGATATCAGAATTTCGAGTGACTGCCAAGAAATTTGACTGTTTAAATTGAAAGTTGAAAACGAATACTTTCTTACAAGAATTAATTAGAATTTTATTCATCGTCTAAAAAATGTAGACGGTGAGATTATTTGGCGTGGATACAGAAGGAAGTAAATGGTATGAGAGGGGGTGAAAATGACAACAAACTGCTATACGTTAGTGTAAGTTGTTCTTTATTGCTAAATTTAATGATTTTGCTGTTGGTTTAAAGTTCAATTGTTTGCAGATAGCATAATGCTATGTAATTCTTGCGCAACAAGAGGGGAATATGAATAGCTTCAAGGGGTCTTTTAGTTAATGTTTAGGGTGATAGGTCAGCACAGAACTAAAAAAAAATGATATGGTGGAGGGATATTTTCTGGCCGAATGTATTGGATGTATGATATTTGTCAATTTCTTAGATAGAGCCAGTAAACTTCATGAACACCAATTAATGTCACATGTAGGCGGCCTGACAAGAGATGCTGCATGTTTTGAACACAAGCCAACACGGTTTTGCGTGCTATTTTCAAAAACCGATTTACGCCATGATAATTTTTCAAGCACGTTAGATAAAATCAATTATATAAAATTTTTGAGCATAGTGGTCCTGTAAGAACGTGTCATGGTTATATCGACAATCGCGATTACAAACATTGATGACGGCATACAGGCCAACCTGAGTATGGGATTTTGTCCATTTTCGGTTATTAATCTAGTGGAACAACTGTACAGAATATCCTTCATACCTAAAAAATAAACATTCAGAACAAAACAACATATGGTAGTAAAAATAAGTACACGATTATTATACCACCGATCTTCTTTAATGACCTTTAGAATCGAAAAGTCATTAAGTGTCAGAAGGAGATAAAAAAATTACTTCCAGGACAATATGTTTGGAACAGAAACATTGTTTTAAAGAATAAGTGGTCGTATGTTAAAAGCAAATTAGAAATTATGAATGGTATTCCGACTTCCAATGAAACTGTGGCAACAAAAGGAAAAAAAAATTGCGGTATTTGTAGAACGAGTTACAATACTTCTTCAAATAACATTGGTGAATTCTTCGACATATCTATCGAATGGTATAATAGAAATGATTCCGTAAATCAGCATTAATTTACTTATTCGATCATTCGTTCTCACTTCGTTATAGAATCATAGATATTAAACACGATTTCTACATTTGTTTCAGCTTTTTTATGAAAACATCATAGATTATAATTTTTCACGAGGTTATTAACTCGCAAACCTGTATATTTAATAATATTTCGTCTTCATAATTTATTTCTTAAATAGATTTCTTTGTTACTGAGCCTGCAGAAAAATGTATGTATGTAAAGAACCTCGTTTTATGAAAAAATAACCTAAACAAATTATACTTCTAAAATATGAACAAATTTGCGAATTTGTTGAAACAAGACTGGATAGCAGCTTGTCGTAAGGGGAAATCCTTTTTCCATGGGGGCATGTAGGATTTACCAACAAAGTTTATTTTTAACTTTTTATGCTACTTTTTTTTTACCAAAAATTGTTACTGATGAATTATTTCTATGCATTGAGTATAATATCTTCTGCTAACGTCCTAATAAAGTAAATGTGGCAAGAATTTGTTTCAAATATATTAATTACTGCAACGTATATATATATATATATATATATGCGTTCGCAGAAGGCTATATCTGTAATAATTTTTTTTTTTTTTGGGTATAATTTGTGAATTATAAAATAGGAAAATAGTGTTGCTTCTAGCTGGCCGTACATAAACAATACTTTCCTCATTTACAATTGGTTATTCATGCAACACAATTGAAACAATCATGTATCACGTTGTGCAATGCGGAAAGAGATAAGTTTTTTCAACCGAAACTTTTTACCAACGAGAGTTTCTATGGACTGTAATCATTTCTTTCATTCCGGCCCTTTCTTGCGTTCAGAATTAGTTTCGAAGTACCTTCCCATTCATAAAGATGTAACTGATTTTTAATGTTTATGAGGCATGGAGTAATATTGGGCTTGCAATATTTTTGCTCATTTCTTGACTAACATATTTGGATAATAATGAACAAAAGCCACTAGAAAGCTTAGAACACATAGAAGCTTGGAATTGCATGTTCTAATTTTGGCCTGAAGCAAAACGTAGAGGAATGATTGAAATTAAAATTACTATAAGTTGATTTCAAACAACACGCTGAATAGCAAATCAGACTTTTTTTTTTTACATTTGTTCAGTAAGAGGTTTATTACGTTCCTTCATTTAAATGATGACTGATTCACTTAGCAAATTGGGTTTAGTGTTATGAAATCACGGATGTTCCTAATAACAATTGATCGGCGTGAACATGGAGGAATGCTGATAACAATAACCAGAATTCACACTAAGATACTACCAATAAGAAGAGAAGTTTGGTGAAGAAATATTTTAGAGGCTCATTTACAAATAATCCATGAGATGGATCCTTTTATTATCACTGCTAAATATCTGTGAAGTCATATGAATTGTTTTTAAAGTAAAGCTAATGGTAGTCGAAGTTAGTAGACTGTAATATTCAGCCAGCTCCTTGACTTAACTCACTTTGTAGCAGCTTGATGTAAACTATGTATAGGAGAACTATTCAGAACATTGAAATTCATCGAAAAATATTCGCCTTCATTTGGATGTGACCCTCCATTTAGTAAGTCTCTGTAGCGACTGTGTTGCCTGCCAGCCATTAGCGTAACATGAATTGTATACTCCCATCACGTATAACAAGTTCAAATAAATTACATTAGCTTTGATAAATAAAGAATTGACGTATAAATTTTTTTGGAGGGAATTATTATTTAAATATTATTTATTTAAATTTCCGGCAATCTTGAACGAAAGTAGATATTACTCTATACTGTAGTTTGTTTGTTAAGGTTTTTTTTTTTTTTTTTTTTTTTTTTAAATGGCATTTGGCAACGGAGGCCATACAGCCAGCTCAAGGTGATTTAATTGCTTTCAGTGTATTGACGCCACAGGACGGACAGGACATTCACACAGACATACAACACTTAACATCCATGCCCGCGGCCGGATTCGAACCGGCGGCCTTCGGCACGCGGAATTTTGTTAAGGGTTAGGAGTGAGACGATCGCAGTAGTGCAGACACTCGACGCGTAATCTCTCTTTGTATACTTATGATAGCGCAAGCTCCCCGTATTTCACACAACTACACTAAATTATCCTGCAAACAGGTGGGCGCAATCGAAAACACGCTAAAAGTTAAGTGTTTTCTTAAACAGTTAAAACAAAAAATTTATCAATGCATTGCTTTTATTGGCATGTTGATTTTTGATGATTAATTTCGTGATTTTAAAAATTATAGGAAAATGAGGGTGGTCTCCAGTAAATCTTGGATTCCAATATTTTATCTTGAAATCACTATTTATCAGAAGAATCCATCTGACACAGTTAAAACAGACTAAATATTTACCTGCGTTGCATGTCATTTTCAGAAGTGATACGGTGGACTGAAATAACAAAGAGCAGAAAAATATCTCGGTCACAGAAAACAATATTAATACCTGCCACAGTCTATATGTAGGATATTCAGAATTGAACCTAGAATAACTGTTACGATGTTAGTTGAACCAAAGGCGTAACAGAAAATATTTAGCAGTTTCTGTGGGTCAGTCTACACTGATATTGTAAATGCGAAAGTAACTCTGTCTGTTTCTTACGACTAAACCAACCTTGATTAAATTTGACAAGGAAATGCCATGTAAAATTAGGAAGGAATTTTTTCCGGAATAAATAACATATTTTGTCAAGAAAATTTGAAAACTAACCTTACGGTGACAGACAGGTGGATAGCGTGTGTAAGTCCCTGTAATGTTACATCGGTTGCTCAGGCTTTGTTTATCCCGCAGTCAGTTTGTGCGACGCCTTTTACAACTTCTAGCAATAAAATTCTAAGTCTCTGCGTACAAAATCGAGGGTAGTCGAGAGCTAGTATCTTATATGTGATTTGTTTGTCGAAACATCTCAACTGCGATTTTGTCATCCTTCATTTCGAAAATCTAATACCGTTTCATAGCTAAAGTAACATAAGTTATTTTTAAGATTCAATAATCTTTAATTCTGTGCTAACGCAAAGACATTTGGAACAGTATCTTCTTAGTTTAAATTTGTGCGTATCTAAAAATTGCTTGTAAAATTTGTTGAATAATAGGTAACGTTTATTGCAAATGTTTTTAAAGGCTTTAAATGCTTTCTCCATACAAAATGAAACTTTTTTGAAATTTTATCTGTGCGATGCCAGATTTTAATTCTGATTTCCTTTCAGGTTTGAGTTATACAAATGGAATAATAGTTTCTATGTATCGATCGAAATGTCGCAGATATTGAGCTCGAACGATATTGTTGGTTGATGGTGGAGAACTATGCGTTAAAAGATACAAACTTCTCGTGTGTAGTTGGCGAGTTTAGGGTTACCTGCTACAGGCTGGCGGAGTCGACGGCTGCTGCGCTGTGACTGGCCTAGCGGCGCGACGCCTAGCGCCGCGACGCTCAGCGCCGCGCCTACTCGCTCTCTCTCCCCTCTTGTCAACACAGCGCAGCTGGTTTTATCTCCATTACACGCTCGACATATGCGTGACTGATGGTCGGATTCGATTACCGGTAACAGTTTTGAGATGCCTCGGGATCGTGCAACGTTAGTTTCAGTAGCGGCGGTAGAAGTTTCATCGTTATGGTCTAACTGTTAATAAACAAGTTTAAACGGTTCTTCAACTAACCAACAGTTTCCACCACAAGTAAACTCATTTCAGGTAATGAAAAGCTTGATAAATATTATTATCAAAGGTTTATTGGCAAATGGTCCCATACCCAGCTTCCTACTCACTCTTCAGTAACGATTTAGTTATATGCTCATGAATGACTGCCCACCTCGTTGAATCAGTTGGTTGCTGGTATTCGGCGCTGACACGGTGTTTGCTGGTTCGAGTCCTGGTAATGGAAGAAATTTTCATTATATTTTCCGCTACGCCCTGCAGGATTACCGTGTGAGATTAGGCGGCCACAATAGGGGTGGATCACTCAGCCGGTAAGAAAACCTGTCATCAGGTCATTACGACCCAAGCGGATTACTTATTACTACAAATAATGTCTTATAAGTTCTTGGGTTCACCAAAAAAACTAAATTGTACCAAACTATAATCATTACCACAGATATCAGATTTAAAAAAAAAACTAAAGAAAAAGAAAACAACGGTAGAGAACTTTGTGATGGAGTATGATATCTATTATATATCCACCAGGAGGCCTAAAGTTGAGGATTCCTCCACAAACAGCTTAAAATATTAGCTTAGCACCCATCATAAAAAGGGATAATGTCAGGCTATTCAGTGCCAGATCAGAAAAAAAAAATCTATCGTCTAATCTAGCAAGTAGCCTGAAATCAGTCTTGCAAAAACTGCATTTGTATTTTAGTCAACTGCAGAATATTTCACATCTCGGAACGAATATTTATTTTGCTACCCATAATTACAATGATTGAGGTATCTGTTTAATCTGAAATGGAGGAGAAAGGAATTCGTGCGGTGACAAGAAAGAGATGTCTGCAAAAGATATACGTGAAAATATGATGCAATATTACGCTAAGGTGTCCCTGATTACAGCACAGTAATCTAAATTCAAACAGTGGAGTGTAGGAAGATCAGTGAATACGAGATAGTCACATTGAGGATTTGCCAGTCATTCTAACAGTAGCAGATCACATACTGACACAGTACTTGAAAATGGTTTCCCCCCGTCTGGTTCCGAACCTTCTGGCAGCAGATCAAAAGGCAGTGAGAAGGCAAGTTTCTGCTGAAGATTTATCCCTCCATGAAGCCAGTCAGGTATATTTTGTTGAAAATAATAATTCTGTTGAATGAACTTCGATGATCCGCTTTATTCCACCCATGTGGAAGAAAACTAATGCCACGAGTTTTTAGGAACTTCCTTTTGGACCACAAATTACTATCGATGTCATTGATAATACCGGTTAAAGATTCCGGATGTTATCAGAAACGAAACAAAAACCTAAACTACCAAATTATGCCGTATTTTCAAGAAGTAATCGACTAGAGAAGAACGTTATTATTCACCTGAAGATCCTGTTCTTTTGAATTCATCAAGCAATCTCTGTGTTATAGGAGGGCATTGTACCACCATGGCACAAATCTCGTACCCTTCAGTCGAATATTCAGCCAAATATTATGATGAGAATAGGGAAACTAGCTTGCACAGGAACGTCAACTGCCAAGAAAGGGAGGGTTCCGCCGCTTCGCAGTAAAGGTAAATTAAATGAACGTTTACTGCACTGACTCACAGACTGCTGCATTCCTCTGACGCTGCAACTGTTGTAGTCTCACCTCTCGTCTAAGTATCGTCAACGATCCAAATTTCTAGTGAAAGACTGCGTATGTTGCAGTTTTGTTCATAGCTATTATATATTGTTTACTTTTACGTTCATTTTACTAGGTTTATCCTTTGTTTCTACCATCCATTATACCTTAAATTTTGAAAAACTTCTGTTGAATTTATCTGTTAATCTTCTGAGACTGAGCATGGTGTGTAATCGGTAACGCTCTGGCCTCGCATTCAGGAGAACGTGGGCTCGAATCCCCATCCAGATTTCGATTTTTCATTGCTTCCCGATGTCACTCCAGGCAAATGCTGGGATAATTCCTTCAAATGGCCATGCCAGAATTCCTTTCCGTTTCTTGATCGCGGCTCTTTCCAACTTCTAATGACCTTGACGTCGACAGAAAAAAAATCTGAGGAACAAATTCAAAATTATTTTCTCCAGTGTCGTTTAATTTTGCTTGGCCAAGTTGTTTGCTGTAGTTTGCACTAATTTATAGCATAATTGCCCATGTTTTGTTTTGATTTATCATTTTGTTATAATGTGTTTGTTTGTTTGAAAAAAAGCAAAGAGAAAACGAATCAGAAAGAAGATATTTGTTAAACGTTGGCAAGGTATGTTGGTGTATGCAACGTTTTTTGTGCAATCTGTGCGAGATAGATATGCCAACCACAAAATTTTTACTGGCTGCCCTGCATCTTCTACGTCCAACTGTTTTATAGTTATTGTGTTTCTGATATTTAAGACATGTATGACGGAGTTTTCTGTTCAATAAGAAAGCCTTTCTGAATGAGCTAAAATTGCCTTTGCCTATAAATACTGATTAATTAAATACTTGATCCCAAAATTTCTATAACCGACATACTTTTATCATAGTAAACTTTGTTGATCAGAACCTATACCATTTTTATATTACACTAGTAGGAATTGCAACTCATTGTAAGCCTCTTTAATTTTGGCTGCATCTCCGGGTTTAGGTACTGTTTGTCTGACGATTTAGTAATAATTGTTGTAACAGTAAATAGTTGACGATGTGTGAAATAAAATTTGAGTAAATTAATTTAATTTCATCTTTGAAACTGATAGAAAAAGTACTTTCTGCATGAATCGTGTATACAAAGCCATTATCCTTTTTTATGATTCACATATCAAGCTGAATAAAACATTATCAACCATCAGAAATATGTGTCTGTATTTTAATTGTCACAATTACCATCTAAGTATAACCTTTACGTCCCACAATGCCCATAGGCTATGCAGTTACTTTACCCATATTTAATTTGAGAGGTGTATAATTCTTAAATTGGAAAAGATTTTCTTGCTCACGTAAGCAGCTAGTAGGACCGTTGCCTAGGGATTATTCGTATATAATAATGTTCTGTGAGCTACGTGGAGCCTGTGAGCTCTGTCTGAGCCAGACCATTGTCCTAGAGTCACGAGGAGCCATCACCACAAGTGGAAACCGAATACTTCCTTTCTGGACTGTTGGACTCTCTTTCAATGGAAAAGGAATGTAGCACTCAGAAGCTTTTGCACTTACAATATAGGTGTCAGACCGTGGGAGTGTTAGTTTCTTTTACGTATATTTTGAAGAAACTACCTTTGAGTCACGTTGTACAACGGTTAGTAAGTTGGACACCCATTTGGGAAGAGCAGCGTTCAGATCTCATTACGACTAAACGAATCTCGAGTTTCCATGATTTTAGAAATCAATCAATGTAAATACAGGGATTGTTCCTTCATATAACTCATGAAGAATTTTGTACCGGCCACTTTGTATCATTTCATAAATCAGAATCATTAACCTGCGATGTAACTGCTGGCCAGCTGTAAAATGATCATCTAAGGACCTGCCTGCTATATGATAATGTTGTAAGTAATGGTGAAGAGAATAGTAAAAATTTAAATTAATTTCCTTGTAATAGAATCTAATCCCACAGCCTTTCTACTGCTTACATAATATCATATGAAAGTTTCAGCCTTAATATAAATAAAAATCGATAAAAAGTAATAGAAAACTTAATAAAATTTACGTATACTCTGATAATTTCAAAGTTAAGCCTACAGTCGAATCTTCAGAAACTGATACTATGAATAGTGTATTATAATAAATGTATATTGATAAATAATAACACTTTCACTAAAACAGTCAAGTACGGTTATTTTAAATTCTTAAAATGATTAAATAAGAAAAATTAATAATTTCCAACAAAATCTATAATATGAGATAAAAACAACCGTAATAAGTGAACACAATACTACGTATTTATATTGTTAGGTATGAATTTAAACTATTAACTAACAAACTAACACTGCAAAAAATTTTATAGCATAATGTTTTAAAACTTATTAACGGACCTCCCTACTTTTTTTAAAGTAATAAGTCATGCGATGCAGATGTAACGATAAACTACGAGTAATTCGGAAATTGATTGATGTACCAATTTCAAAAGTACATATGAATAAAACCACTCGAACCCTCCAGTATGGCTCAGTGCTCTGAGGCGCCACACAGTGGATTGGTGGAGGGGGGGGGGAGAGGGGGGGGAGCTGGAGGCCAGGTACAAAAGGACAGGGTACGAGCCCAGGCGTACCGTTCGTCCTGATTGTGGAATTTACGCGGTTTCTTGCAATCATTCAGTTGAATGCTGGGGCGGTACCAAAACTACGCCTCACAAACTACACATTTCACGAACAGAAAATACACTTGTCATATATAACATACAAAACTACTCATTTTACAGATAGATGGCAACACATACTTTCCTCCAATAGATAAGATACGCCAGTCGTAACAGGCCCGGTTAGACTTCAGGAATTCAGTTCCTTCCCTCTCATGATTCACACTGGCCACCTGTGTAAAAAGGTGACCAGTGACCACGTAGTCATTGGTGGACGAATCAAATGTAGAAAAAAAAGCTTGCTAATAGTAATGTTGACAAAGTACTATATAATTTAAAGTTTTAGTCTAATTTATTCAACAAAATTTTGCCCGTGATGCAACAAATTTCAAATTTTGATTACAAGTCTCGCAACCAAAGATCACGCAGTGCAGTAGTTTGTAGTACTTCCTGATGCACGGGAACAAGTACTCACCCAGTTCAGTCATTGAGCTACCAGCTTACAGTATTACTTGCTTGATACGTATGAGTGAAGCAGAAGTGCTTCTCAGAGTAGGAAAACGGGCTGTTATTATATTTGTTACAGTATAAAACGCCAAACAATCAGAAATTTATAAAAGAGTAAAAGAAAATTTTGTGAATTGTTCAGCATAAGTGCACATTAGACATGAACCGCACTCTTGATGCCCAAGAAAGGTCGCTATACCCTGAAATGGAGGGGGACAGTATTAAACATAATACTGTACACATTACTTTTTTATATTATTTTGAATAAATATTAATTTAATTTGAACACTTCCTAATATTACAATTTTGTCTATCACTGTGTCTGAATTTAGTATAACATTGTATCGTAAAGGTTGCCTATGCCAGTTCTTAGTAGCACTTGGCTGATGATGGTTATGCCGTTGTTTGTTATTTGCTATGTTGCCTGTTTTTAGAATTTCGGTACTGCAGCTAAGTTAAGTGGTTATTTTAAATTCCACGTTGTGACGGTACATAAATTAAGATTTTTTTTAGGTGTAGCGTGATGATCCCTAAATTATCGTAAATTACGTTCTTCGCCACCTGTACTGGAGCCTGGGAACTAATCAGGACATCCTCATGTCGAAAGAAATTGAAAAGCATGCGGTAATAAAGGAATCCACAGTTCACGTGAAAAGAATTATAGGACAGTCCCATCCTTTTACAACATACCGTTCCCAAAATATTGCTATGAATCTATTACACACAGAGAGAAATTTGACTTGTTATAGCAGCAGTATGAAGCATGAACGGATGCAGGTGGTTACCAATAATTTTCAAGTAGTTCACACCTGCAATGGTGCCTTCGATTACTACCACAGGTCCCAAGAAACCCCGGGTGAATGTGCCCCATGGCCGACCTGCTTACTTAGCGCAGTACATGTTTGGAGCAGCCGTTTACCTGGAAGACGGCGTGTCAGGACATGAACATCGACCTGGAGTAGCAAGAAACGTGATTCATCCGACCAGGCGACAAGTTTCCATTGATCCAAGCTCTCTACGACCACTCGCATCACTAATAGAACACAAGAGCAATCAGTATTAGTCGTCGCACATCTCTTTCTGCAGGCGGGTCACGCACCCACCAACCAGCTCGCAATCCACTGAACCACCCCCTCCACGTCACCCTAGCGGAACGCTTCCCCTTCACTGAAAGCCACTCGGCCAAAGGTCACATCCTGGAGCGCAGCCGGGCAGTTACCGTTTCTCTATTGTCCATCTGTGCGAGCTAATGGCCAAGTTCTCGCAAATATATTTCGATGTAGTGTGGCAATACACTAAAACTTGTTCCTGCACCAGCATTGTACTATTCCGTCAAATCTGCCCCAGATCGCCCACTATCCTGCTGGTCTCAGTTGATCTACAGCAACCGTCGTGACATGTGCCGCCATTTCTGAGTATTTAATTTAAAGTGCTTTTATCTCTGAATATTTACTATCTTCGCAGAGCAGCAGCTAGTTGATCTAGGTAGATAGATAGATAGATATGTTCAATTTGATCCCATGTGAGAATAATCTCAGGGATGTGGAACAGTACATACACTTATTAGTATTGTCAATATTCAACCGTCGTTGCAAGTGCCGCCATTTCTGTGTATTTAATGTAAAGTGTTGCAGTTAGCTTTTATCTCCGAATATTCAGTCTTCGCAGAGCAGCTGCTAGTTGATCTAGCAACCGTTGTGACAAGTGTTGCCATTTCTGTTTACTAAATTTAAAGTGTGGTGATAGCTTTTATTTTATTTGCTTTATTTGAATAGCAGCAGCGTACAATATTCCTTATCACCTTTAATTTTTTTCTGCAGGAAGGTATATAGAGCTTACTCTTTCTTTTATTTATTACTGTGGTTGGTTAACATCGTTTACTAGTACGTCCTATAAACTATTTAGTGCAATATACGCCATATAGTCTAAACTTATCTCCACAGGACTAGCGATTGTTAGTCAGTAGTGAACGGATTGTTATTTGGATCTCTTGGTTAGTTCATCTTTCATCCTCTTCGTAGTTTTTGTTCTGAAAGTAATACGTGTATGGACTGTGATGTGTGCAGACGCGGGCTGAGGTGTCTGCTCTTCGCGCTCAACTTGCAGCTTTGTTAACGAAACATACAAGGCTGGAAGCTGCCTTAGGCGACGGCAGCAGATGTGATTTGGATGACCCTGTTGAAGCTAGTGCACTCACAAGTTCTCCCCTACCAATCATAGTACCTGCAGTCCTGGCTGAGATGTTGGAATCCCAGAAGGGGATTCTCTTGGTAGGAAGCTCCAATATTAGGCGCCCCTTGGGGAAATGGCGAATAGGTCGGAGATGGAATCCAATATCCATTTATTGTCCATTCTGGGAGGTCTGATCCAAGATGTGGAAAAGGCCACTCCGGATGCCATCGAACGGACGAAGTGTAGCCAGCTGCAGATTGTAACTCACGTCGGCACCAATGATGCTTGCCACCTTGGGTCGGAGGGTATCCTCTCTTCCTTCCGGCGGCTTGCTCAAAGGGTGAATTCTATGGTTAATGACCGTAAGATTTCGGCTGAGTTAACTATCTGCAGCATTGTCTATAGAACCGACTGTGGACCTCTGGTTCAGAGCCCAGTCGAGGGTCTAAACCAGATACTGCGGCGTTTCTGCGATAATCATTGCTACAACAGATTCCTAGATCTTCTTCGCCCTGGGGTCGAATTGTGTAGGGTTCCCTTGGATACATCAGGTGTGCACTACACACTTGAATCGGCTACACGGGTGACATGGGCTTTGTCGAGTGCATTGGGGGATTTTTGAGGATGGATCGTATAAAGGTTCGAAAAGGCTCCAAAGGAGTGTATAAGAACGTTTTTGAGGGTTAATTACTTTACCTCTATAGAAGCAAGAGCCTTAATTTAAGAGATGTGGCTTCAAATCATGCATATAGTCAGGGAAGGTATGGACTTACACACACCGAAAAGGACAGTCAGGAATGGGAACGACCCCCCATGGCATACACGTGAAGTTAAAAAGGTTACTTAAAAAGCAAAGGAAGATACATGCACGCTCAAGAAGGACGATGTATAGGAGTGATTTAGAAAAGTTAGGTGAGACAAGAGGACATGTTAAGAAGGCGACGCGAGAGTCCTTTAGTGGCTTTCGTTGCAATTCTCTTTCCAAGAGCCTCAACGAAATCCCAAAGAAATTTTGGTCGTATGTAAAAAAGTTAGTGGTAGTGACAACAATATGCCAGTTCTACAACAAGACGGTCGGGAAGTTGATGACAGCCGCGACAAGGCTACCGTATTTAAAACCGAATTTAAAAACTCTTTCACTGACGAAAACATGGAAAACATTACAGCTTTTCCACGGCGTGTAGAATTTGAGATGGATCCAGTACCAATTGATAGTGTAGGTATTGTATAGCATTTAAAGCTCCTGAAGTGGGGGAAAGCGCCGGTTCCAGATGGTATACCAGTAAGAGTATTTTAAGAATACGCTGAAGAAATAGGACCATTTCTGTCAGATATATTTGGTAAATCTTTAGAAGAAAGAAAAGTACCTTCTGACTGGAAAATAGCGCAAGTGATTCCTTTTTTCATGAAAGAAGATCGGAGAGATCCTAGGAATTACCGATCCATATCTCTAACATTTGTTTGCAGTAGAATTCTGGAGCATGTTATATGCCCTAACGTTATGAAGTTTCTAGATGAAAAAGAGTTGCTTTCAACAACCAACACGGATTTTGGATGAACAGATCGTATGAAACGCAACTGGCCCTATTTTCGCATGATGTTATGAAAGTTGTCGATGCAGGATCACAAGTTGATACAATTTTCTTGGATTTTCAGAAAGCTTTTAGCTCTGTTCCACAAAACCGTCTTTTAGGGTAGATTCGATCATATAATATATCGGATCAGTTTTGTGAATGGAAACGGGATTTTCTAACTAGTCGGTCACAGTATGTCGTTTTTGGCGGGGAAGCTTCTTCTAAGCTAAATGTTACTTCTGGCGTTCCTCAAGGAAGTGCAATAAGATCACTTCTTTTCCTAATTTCTATAAACGAACTCGATGACAAAGTTAATTGCAGGTTGCGATTTTCTGCTGATGATACATATATCTATAGGGAAGTAAGGTGCTCTGACGATTACTTACAAGTTCAGCGCGATCTGGATGTTATTTCGGAATGGTGCCATAAATGGCAGCTTACACTTAACTGCAAAAAGTGCAAGACAATGCAAATAAATAATAAAAAGTCTCCATTTGCTGACGAGTACAAAGTTAACAATTCAGTTGTTGACACGGTGGATTCCCTGAAGTATCTAGGCGTAACAGTATAAAGCTACATGAAATTGGGACTTGCACATAACTTCCGTCGTAGGCAAAGCTAATTCTAAACTACAATTCATTGGTCGTATTTTGAGAAGTTGTAATGCTAATACAAAGGAAATAGCGTACAAAGCACTAGTGCGTCCGCATTTCGATTATTGTTGTGAAGTTTTGGATCCGTATCGCAAGGAATTGATTCATATGTTAGAGAAAGTACAGAAGAGAGCCGCTCGATTCGTGACTGCTAGCTACAGTCCTTTCCAAAGTGTCACAGAGCTGATACGTGGATTGGGCTGGTATTGTTTGGAGGACAGACGACGTCGTTTTCGTTTGAATTTGTTGGAGAATGTTCGAAAATCTTTAATTTACGAGTGCAATGAAATACTTCTTCCGCCAATCTATTTTTGTCGCAATGATAGGAGGAATAAGATTAGAGAAATATGATGCCGTACTGATATTTTTATGTATTCTTTCTTTCCTCGTTCTGTTCGGGATTGGAATACATAGAATTAGGATTGGTGTTTAGCACTCTCTGCCACTCACAATATTTGTGAATTGCAGAGTATAGATGTAGATGTACAGAGAGGGCAAGCCTGCGACCTATCTATTGATCTCTGCTCCGCTTAGATTCTTTCCTTATCGCACGACATATCCTACATCTAACAAACAAAACAATACACAAACTTATAAAAACGGAACAAACGTAAGACTGGAAAACACACACACATAAAAATGTACAAAGCGCATACACTTACATTTCCTTACACACAAACGAACATGCACGCAATACACATAAATTGTAAACAGATTGTCAATTATAACGCTTTCAAACATTTTTAAAATTGGAGCTGTCAGCACACCAGTGAAGGAAGCAGATAAATGCCAACGGCAGTCAAATGAATAACGGGTAAGCGCATTTTACTGCCCAACGTCGGTGCTATTTGGACAGATGGTTTTAACGCGTCATACTTTGTCAGAAAAGCAGAAATCTGCGACCGTAAAACCTTCTAACACTAATGTATTCAGTAAGTAGAAAACAAAATATTGTCATGTTGAAATACACTTCAAAATACACAGACGGAAAAAAAAATCCCAACACCAAGAAAAAATTATTGTAGAGTAATGAAATTTGGACAATGCATTTGTCAAGTTAACATGTTTAATTGATTAAATTTTCAAGATCACAGGTTAATTTAAGCTCAAGAAAATGCATTTCAAATGTGAAATACTGTTAAATTAATAGCCGGTGTAACCTCCAGAATTTTGAATGCAAGCCTGCAAACGTGAATGCATTGTGTCATACAGGTTTCGAATGTCACTTTGTGGTATGGAGTTCCATGCTTGTTGTACTTGTGCTGTCAATACTGGGACGGTCAGTGCTGGCTGTGGATGATGCTGGAGTTGTCGTCCAATGATATCCCATACGTGTTCAATTGGAGACAGATCTGGTGATCTCGCAGGCCAAGGTAACATGTCGACACTCTGTAGAGCACGTTGCGAGACAACAGCGGTATGAGGGCGAGCGTTATCCTGTTGAAAAACTCCCCCTTGAATGCTGTTCATGAATGGCAGCACTACAGGTTGAATTACCAGACTGACGTACAAATTTGCAGTCAGTGTGTTTGGTATAACCACAAGAGTGCTCCTGCTGTCATAGGAAATTGCTCCCCAGACCATGACTCCAGGTGTAGGTCCAGTGTGTCTAGGCCGCAGACAGTTTGGTTGCAGGCGTTCCCCTGGCCTCCTTCTGACCAACACTCGGCCATCACTGGCACCAAGGCAGAACCTGCTTTCATCAGAAAACACAACAGATCTCCACTCCGTCCTCCAATGAGCTCTGGCTTGACACCACTGGAGTCGCAAACGGCGATGGCTTGTAGTCAGTGGAATGCACGCTACAGGGCGCCTGGCACGGAGCTGTCCTTGAAGTAACCGATTTCTAACAGTTCGTTGTGTCACTGTGGTACCAACTGCAGCTCGAATTTCTGCCGCAGACGCAGTACGATGCGCCACAGCTGTACGCCGAATACGGCGGTCTTCCCTCTCAGTAGTGCCACGTGGCCTCCCGGAACCCGGTCTTCTTGAGGCAGTACCATCCCTTGACCACTGCACCCAACAATCATGCACAGTGGATACATTCCGGCCAAGTCTTTCTGCAATATCGCGAAAAGAAAATCCACCTTCTCGTAGCCCTATTACACGAACTCGTTCAAACTCGGTGAGCTGTTGATAATGGCTTCTTCGTCTTCTTAAAGGCATTCTTGGCTAACATCAACTCATTATGTCAAATCTCAGCGGTAAATAACGTTCACAAACTTTACAGTGCGTATTTAAAGCAAACCTGATTTGCAAGCTCTGAGTAGCGCTACTAGCGCCACACTTATGCGCGAAGCGCGAAATTTGAATCGATGTCATCTTTCAGATGTATAAACACGCCTACCAAATTTCGTTTATCTAACACAAGTCTTTCTTGGTGTTGGGATTTTTTTTTCCGTCTGTGTAATATGACCAAAGTATGAAACAATGTGTAAATTTCAACAGAGATTCGTTCCTAATGATACCTGGAAGACAGGCTAAACCTGATCGGAAATAATTTTTTTTTTTTTTTTAAAAAAAAGTTTCACTAATTGTCAATTGCTAACATTTCATTCAAGCATACTGTTTTTGCATTTACAGCCACAATCTTGGTTCTGATTTACGCGAACACGTGTCGGAATGATATAAATGAATATCCTAACACTAGTTTTGTACACTACTTGTTGGAGGTGAAGTAACTGTGAATATCCGTTTTTGTCGCAATTATTCTACAAGTCGTGTTTGGAAGAGCGTCGACTGCGAGCGAGCAGTTCTGCTTTTACAGGCGACTGCGCCAGGTTTATCTCAACCGTGAGTAAGTATACAACGGAAAGACCTGCTCGTCAGGAAGTCTCAATGACGCTGCTACGTCAAGAGTCAGTGTCCTATACTGGAATCCACACTAAATAACATACCAGGGACATTTAATTTGCATATTATTATTGTTAAAAAATAATGTGAAACAAATGATTCAAATAATTTTATTTCTCAACATGGCATTCAATCAGTTTTGTTTAGTTTTGGCCATTTTTTGAGAAAATAATAAAACTTTTGCTGCGGAATATTTCGGATATTCACGGATGTGGTTAATTCTCGACCCATTCTTAGCTGTCAATGAACATTTTGCTCCATTTAGAGACATGTATCTGACGAAATTTCTTCACCAAACTGTTTTTTTGAGCCTTCCTCATAGTATATGTGATGTTTTTAGCATATAATTTGTAAGTTTTTTTAATTTTTATAATGTGACCTTATGCTTTGTCGACACGGAGGTCACTAGAGGCGACAGAAGACTGGGGACCAAGAACGGGAAGCAATTCGGCCATTGTTTATTGAAGGAATCATCCCACTATAAATCACTCGGTAGACCACGGAAAACCGAAATCAGGATGCCGGATAGGAATTTGAACCCACGTCTTTCCGAATTCTAGTCCCGAGCGTTACCGCTCCCAAATCGCGCACATGATAGCAATGCTTTGTTCCGGTGCTGGATACACTTCTGTTTCTATTAAGCGTATGAAAGAAGTAAAAATGCTCGAATAGTTTTTTACTTGTTCTCACACGTCAGTTAGTGATATTAACTTTTGTTTGTGTTTCATTCATTGGGCGCTAAATTCAAATCTGGACTTCTGCCGTCCCTAAAACTTCATTTAGTGAAATAAACCCTAAGCTAGTTTTTTGAGGAAGATGAATCAGATCCAGTATTGAAACTACTGGTTTCTATCAGCTTACTTCTGTCATTAGAAGTATATTTCGAAGGGTTGAATATGACTTAATATATATATACTACTAGAGACGATTCAAATAAAGCCTTGCTAAGAGAAAGAGACTATTCTCCACGAAATTCTCCATCATGTTATTAGAGGTTTTTCTGTCTTACATCAAGCTGCTTACAATTTGCCTTCAACTGCGCAGAATTCTAATTCTATGGAATGGATTCTGGTATGACCGATGTGTCTGGTGTTTTTTTGGTTGCGTCTCCCAGTACATCCACAACAACTCTGACCAAAACATATCTGAATAAAAAGGAGCAACAGAAGTTTAATCGTAGTGAAATCATAGTGGAACGCGTATCTGCACTCTAAAAATCTAGACTAGAATAAGATTAATTCACGAATTACGTCTTTTTATCCTAAAGAATTTTGTTGATTTAAATATAGTTTTGATTAAAAGATACTCCAGTTTTCATTCCACTTATAACTTGTTCTCTTTTTCTTTTCTTTTTTAAAAAAAATAGAATAAAATTTTACAATTTCTAAGATGATACTTAAGTAAGGCTCAACTAGTTGTTGATAATATTTCAGTTTCTGTAATTATAATATTATGCGTTTTCATTTTCCCAATACCATTACAATGCAAGCGGTGACGTTCTAGATTGTCACCAACCCTTCCTCTAGTTTTCTGTGTACCTAAAAGGATAATCCAATCAGATATAAAACAGGGGGATAGTCAGTGCGATTCTATTGTTTTAAATCCAGAATATTATTTATTTTGCCATACCCCCAGATGCCGTGCAAGGTCAGTGTGCTCCATCACCACTCCGCTGCCCTTACCCCTACATACAAAGGGGACAAATCTGTCAGCTCGAAGAGATAGGAATGGAAGGGCGGGTGAAGTAAGGAGCGGGGCCAAGACAGCATAACCTTGAGCCGCCACTTCAGAATAAACAGAGTAATCTTCTCCCGTCTCTAGCAACCACGAAGTCAACGGGGCGTAAAGACTGAAAGTAAATAATTTATGAATTATAAATCAATCACAATATTTCGATCTTTACGCCGAATAGTGCAAATGACTATATGTAATAATAATAGAAACGAAATCCCAACTCAAGTCAATGAAATTAACGTGATTCTTTGATTGATTAAAGCAACATTCAGAAATCTGATTTAGCTCTTGTGTTATCTCGCTCAATATGCTGGAAGTTGATCTTGATATTTGCTCGGTGATTGATAATCTCCTATGACGTAAATCCTGAGTACTAGAGTTTTGGCCACATAATAATGCGTTACTAGATGTGATCTATTGCGTAAAATTCTTCTATGTGTCATAGGAAATTGCAATATTCATGAGGAACGTGATTCACAATTGTAACTCTATTAGCATTAGGAACTTAAGTAATATGCCAATGGAACTCATAAAACCTTTTTTATACTGCTTTAAACTTTTATAAAAGCTCTTTTTCTAAGGAAGTTTTCCTTTTATATGTTTACGATATTAAAGGAACATTTAATCACCGTATGTAATGAAATTCTGAACTACTTTATTAATTTTGTGACTCGGCTGATTAGAAGTCATCTTGATCTTGAAATGCATTCAAATTGAGTTGAAGAGTACTTAACTTATCGGCTGTGTGAAAAGTCTTGAAATAATTATATCGGGACTGATAGAACTTAATGTCCACAGACTGCAATGTGAATACTTGTACAGTACACCAGGTCTGATCATGGCAGATATTAAACATTTTTCCATCTTCATTGCATTAAACTAACTTAGTCCACAACCCGAAGGTTGGTTGGATCCTTCCCAAGGAGGCTTACTAAGCTAATGCCTCAGAGACAGAACGGCCAGTCCCTTTCCTTTGGGACTTACCGTTTAACGTGGAATCGGAACGATCTGGCGTAGCTCATATGATCAATTTCTGTACCCACTGGGATTTGAACTCGATATCGAACCACAGAACTTCAGCACTTAGCTACCGGACCGCTCATTGCTTTAGTCGAGTTTTCTTTCACAGCCCCTCATGATATACACTTAGATGTTGGTATGGTTGCCTACCCATATGTCATATCACCTGCAACCTACAAGAAACAGCTTTGGGTTATAACCTATGACTCAGCCGTTTCCGCACATGGGTTAATAACTCAAATTGGTGCATTTGTCCTTTTCCATCATCCCTGACACCTTGAACCACCATCACGCGAATCCCAACGTATGTCATGCGCAGTGGCTAACATCTAATGTTGAGTTAAGACACGACAGAAGCAATGTGCATGGTAAAGTAGAAGTAAGTCTCTCACCCTATCGTGAATGCAGTACTAATGTTATTATTTATTTTAATGTTTTTATTATGATATACTTGCCGAACTGCAAAAGGCAAGCACTATATCTTCCATAAATTCAACTACATATTTAATATGATTTAATGAGGTATTTTTAAAAAGGCTTTTTTCTTTTCCACGTGTATATTGTGTGAGGTTACCTTATGTTCCTCACTCATTTTCTGGCATTTACGTGTTTTGTATCTTCTTGCGACGCCTAAGTTTCTTTTTGAAGTGAAAGGATTTATGGAAAGTGTTTGTGAGAATTTTTTTTTTTTTAACAGTTTAACGTCCCTTTTTAACAACGTGGTCTTTAGAGACGGGAAAGGATGGGGGCAAGGAATGGGAAGGAATTCGGCCATGGCCTTTTGAAGGAAGCATCCCGGCATTCACCTGGAGTGATTTGGGGAAACCATGGAAAACCCAAATCTGGATGCCCGGACGGGGATTCGAACCGCCGTCCTCCCGAATGCGAGGCCAGAACGCTATCCGTTACACCACCACGCTCGGTGTTTGTGAGAAAGATAACATCATCTGAAAGTGGGTGAAATTGTTGTTTTATTCAGTTTTTTGGTTGCTTGGAGAGGCTGTGCCATGCATCGTACAACACAACACCCAGAAGCGAAATGGTATTGTGATAATTCCCTATCACTTCAATTGTTTCCGTGTTCAGTTCACCAGTACAGGTCACCTGGACGAGGAAACTCCATGTCTAATAAGGTTTTTTCCATTGAGCTAGTCCGGATAGTATTTGTAATTCAACTTGTTCCATTATTTGTAGTCTTATGTAGGGTGGTTCACGCAATATACAATGATTTAGGATATTCAATTATTGTACTAAAAAGAAAATCATTAATACACCTTGTTTTTTTAAAAGGATTTTAAATTTGCAAATGCTAAAGGAAATGTTTAAATTGCAAAACTAGTTCTTATTTTCAGTGCAAATCTGACGTTTTTTCCAGCAAAATTTACATTTCTAACTTCATATGACACGAAGGCAAGAAGTTATGAGATTCACATATAAAAAATATTGAATTACAAGTATACCTTGCAGTTAGGTGGATACAACCGGCTGGGCCATCACATACTACTTTTCTAGTGAAATGGGGAAGATTTATTCATTGGGAGTTTCAAAGATGATTTGAAATTGGATTCATAGTGTTGGCCTTTATGTGAATCATGAAGTAAACGAATACACCGTGGACGTCCTACAGAAATCTGCTTAGAAATATAGGTGTATTAACAATGTCAGTGTAATACATATACTCCCTTCTATCTTTTGTAGTGGAAAGTCCTGAACACTTCAGTATTAATGCTGACATACACGGCTATAATACTAGCAATAAATATATCATCCAAAATGAGTACAGTCATTGTAACCTGTAAAGAAAGGGAAAATATTCACTGATAAGCTAACAGCTTTAAATCCAGACTGAAAGAGTTTTTTCTTCAGAACCAATTTCATTCTATGAAAGACTATTCTTCTTGGAATTTGGTAACTAAAAATTACCTAGAAAATGATATATGTGAGGTGGATGGAAGGGGAAGAAATAAATTAATTCACGATTACTAAAATAGCGTATAATTTTCTTTGTGTTGAAACTGTTAACAAATGCAGAAAATTACATTATTTGGAATTTGCATTCATATATAGTAACTAAAATGGGACGTTATGTGTTTTAAGTATAATGATCATCCTAATGGGTTGTTTAATAACTGACCGGTAGTTGGTAGTAGTATTGGTTTCTTAATAATTGTGTGCACTGTTCCACATCCAAAAGACTATTCTCACATTGGATCTAATCTAATCTATGTCTGTCTGTCTATGTGTCGGCTATCACTATGTTATAGCTCGTTCTTTTAGAAGGTCAGTCTGCTTTATCCACACTCCGCTACCCTTACCCCTGCCTGCGAAGGGGAAATCTACAACGCACTTACTTGGATACAGAGATCATCTCGGTAAGGTAGGAATGGGAGGGGGCGTTGAAGTGAGGAGCGGGGTCGGCGGAACATGACCTTGATCCGCCAATTCGTAGTGAACAGGGTATAGCGCCAGATTTCTGCCGCCATGACAGAGTCGTTTTCGGCGTGCAGACTTATGCAGTAAAGATTTAACTGTGCTAAAGATAAACTTCTCGCTGCTCCGTAATGGTAGTGTCCAGTACTGAGCAGAATAATAATACCTCTCACTGAAAGTCGAATAGTTCACTCCGAACTTGAATTCAAGAATTAATTTCTTTTTTAATGTCCCTCTCTTTCTGCTCTTCTTCTTTTATGGCTATTCCAAACAAATTTTTCAACCTTCCAGGCTAATGGAAGATGTGCGTGATTTTCTTGGCTTCGTTTTGACACTCGATATGCCAAGAGAAGTAGCTAGTTGGAAACTGCCCTGTGTGGGATGATCTAGGTTTGGTAACAACGCCCCCCCCCCCCAAAAAAAAGAACAAGAGCATGCGGGTTTAAAACTAAAGCTACAAATTCGACGATGCCAGCGACGAGTTAGACTCATCAAAGGCAGTTGACCCCAAAATGCTAGGAAAAGATGGTGAAGAAGTAATGATTAGTCAAGCAACTAATAATAGATTTTATTATTTAAGGCTTTAGGTGACATCCAGGCAATTAGAGGCGGGACGGGATTGGAGACAAGGAATTCGGCCATAGACGTTTGAAGGAACAATCTCGACATTCGTCTGGAATAATTTAGGGAAACCATGGAAAACAGAAATCCAGAATGCCGGACAGAACTTCAACCCAAGCCCTCCCAAATTTCAGGTCCAATAGTTACCACGTATCCTACTAGGATGGGGTACATTTATTTTCCACTTAGTGATAGATGTTATGGAAAGAGGAAAACTAATACACGAAAGCTATATAAGACTATCCAGTGCTCATTAAAATGATGTGATCAACGTTACAGTAATTTTAAATTGCATTTTTACTTCTTTATACCCTACATGTGCTGAGCAATAACATATGTACATGAGAAATTATCCCGGAAATCAAAGTCTATTTGAGTTGACAGAACGCACCATATTCCAGCAAGAACTCTTCTCGTCACGAAAGAGCAAAATGTCATGCCAACTAAACAACTAAACAAAAGCCCATTTCAATCAATGCCAACCTTAGATGCTACTATACCGTAATCCAACCTGGCATGGAGGAATGATTCGCGTTAAGTAGAGAAGGTCTAATTAAGAAGGTGGGCGTTAATGGAAGATTGTTTTGTCCGGTCACATCAAACTGCGAATACGCAATACGCCACAACCACGAACTATAAACACACGTGAAAAATATTTCAAACAAGACTCGGGAAAGAAGGATTTCATTTTATGATCAAGTGTCACGAATAAAGCCACCAAGACTGACCAACCACATATTTTCTTTATCTTGGCCAAGAAAACAGGGGCTTGGTTCAATAAGGTGGAAAGAGATCTGCAAGAAGTGGGATCACTCGTGAATACTTCCAAGAGTGCAGTTTCCTTAAGCAGAATCTTAAAAAGCAGTTTGGTGACCGGAGCTAATAACAGGAAACATGTGAACTAAAGCAAGGAAGAAAGAATATCGATAACGAATGCGGGAATACTGGGCAAAAGTAGAAGCTAAGGGAGAAAACAATTGAAATAACATAGTACAATGCTGGAAAACACAAAAAATGTGTGTGTGTGTGGTTTTTGTTTTTGTTTTTTTTAAGAAGGTGAACATATCTGAAGGAATAAGAAGTAATTATGTATACTCAGTATTTATATATTTACTGTTCGTGATTAAGCTGCTTGAATTGTTCATAGACGGCGAATATTTGATAAAAAACTAGTTATTTAATTAAGTTGACTCCATGACGACAAGGTACGACAACAAGCTGAAGGTCCATCTTTGCTTTAAGTTGCGTCATAGTGTGGTCTACTTGAAATAGTTTCACATCAACAAGACGACGAGAAGTTTTATATCTGAGTACATTCTGTTTCTTTTCCAGCTCTGGCTTGTGTTGCCAATAACTCTTGTGATGGAGTCACAAATATTAGTGAAACTTTAGAACTGTAAGAAATCTATTTTTTCTGGCTTTACGCTTGGTCGACGTCGAGTTCTTTAGATGCGGGAAAGGACTGGGGGCATGGAAAGGCAAGAATTCATCCATGGCTTTTTGAAGGAACCATCCCGACATTTGCCTGAAATGATTTGGGTAAACATAGAAAATCCACATCTAGATTGCCAGATTCGAACCCACATCAGGTCAGAGCGTTAAGGCTCACAAACCACACTCGGTAAGAAATCAGGTAGTAGGAAGTAAAAAATGCAGGGTTATATACTAACAGTGCTAGATCATTAATAGGCCTAATATGTTCATTCATACTTCATAACGGTAGCCAGTTGTGTACACCTTGATTTATTTCTTCTTTTTCACAATCTGTTAGTATTTTCTACTTTAGATTTTTTTAAATTAAACATCTCCTAACATACATTTAACTCCCTCCAAGATAAGAATGCTTGTATCGTAATTTTACGTAAACAATATTCAGTTCAATAGTAAATATTCTAAATATAACACCTCCCGACAAATGTTCCAAATCTTTCAAACTTTATAAGCAGTTATTAACCGCTCTTTATGGGTAGATAAAAGCTGGCACTATGAACATTAAATATTAGCCGAGAAAATTTTGACGCATGTATCAATTTAGACGGCTCATACTATTTTTAATCCTGTGCTCGAAGTAATAATTTGCGATGTGGTCGTTTTTGGACAATTTTAACACGTTTTATTGCTGAATAAATGCCAGACTAAAAAAAATATTTTAATTTAATTTACAATGTAAAACAAAAAAAGTTAAAATTTCTTGGAAGAGCAATTTCATAATATAAGAGAATGATGAGTATGTCTGTTGGAGTGCGTATCTCATTCGCACAATCACACTAATAGCTTTGCTAATACAAGCTCGGCAACAAAGGTCTTCCTAAGATGTTTCCCGAAGATGAATTATGAGGTAGGCAACACGTTTAATCCCCTTAAGAGCGTTTACCAATACAGCTACTTAGACCATAAGTTCATCAACTTAATGAAGTACAGTGTGTATACAGCTCAATGCCGAATGAAAATTAAAAATGGTAAAGACGTGTCCTCGACGGTTTGGTTAGTTAGTAGTTTTCCACATACATTTAGAGGAATGAAACAATTGTTTCAGGTAGCTGCTTTAAAACAAACATTTTATGTAAGGAATGATAATGCAAACATTACTATCAACTATGAGGATCGTTTAAGTTTACCGAGCGTGGTGGTAACGCTATGGCCTCGCATTCGGGAGGACGCGGGTTTTAATCCCCGTCCGGCCGTCCAGGTTATGGCTTTCTCTGGTGTAACCAAATCACACCAGGCGAATGCCGGGATGGTTCTTTCAAATGCCATGGCCAAATTCCTTCCCGTTCCTTGCCTCCAATTTTCCCCACCTCATGACATAGACGTCGACGAGGTGTAAAGCCATAAGCAACAATAAAGAAAATAGCCAGAAGCGTTACTTAAAACTGACTATTCTACGACGATATAAAAAGAATACAGAAACTACAGCTTTCGCTAATTTCAATGTTGGACGCACTCTCTTAACAGTATCTCATAACATACACCTCTTTCTCCAGATTTGTTTTAAGCTTTGTTGAGAAGGTCAGTTATGATACTATCATGGGAACCCGAAACGCGGTATCAAATGTGGCGAGTGAGCGATATCGTTCGGGCCTGGCATTCGTTAGGTCACGGGTTCGATCCTCGATGTGATTTCCCATGGTTTCCAGCAATAACTTGAGCAGAATACCGCCATGGTCCCTCCATAATGCCCTTGTCTGGTAACCATACCAAGCGTGATGGATGAATGGTAACGATCTGGCCTAGCGTTAGGGATGACGAAGGTTCGAATTCCGGTTTGGCCATCTATATTTTGGTTTACCATGGTTTCCCCAAATCAGTCCATGTGAATGCCGGGATGGTTACTTTTAAATGCCATGGTGGAATACTTCCCATTCGTTGTTCCAGTCCTTTCCCGCCTCTAATTACGTCGATTAGGAGTAAAGCCAAAAAAAGCAATTTAAAGCCCCACTGTTGACGAACCAAACAAGGAGAGCAAAAAAATTATAATTCCACGAAATAGAAGCAATATCACAAGTGCCGCCGTATTCTGTCTGTCATCAAGGGGATGGGATCACTAGCAGCCTGTTGTGTGAGGTAGTGTAATAGGTGCTCTAATCTTTTTCGTCGGAGCCCAGGTGGCCCTGCAGGCGATTTGAAAGATATAGAAGTAAACGCAGTCTGTGAGTTTGCCATTCTGTAAGTCGTCTTTCTGCTGTAAGCGTGTGATGTTCACAGATTGCAAGTTTGCTGTGAAAAATTGTTTATTCCTTAGAATAATCGTACTTGAATTTTTTTCCTGACTGCAGCGCCATCTGTTGTTGAAAATTGTAACTAATTTCGAAAGTTTGTCTGCCTGAAAATTTACAGTTGTCCCAAGCATATTGCAACAAACGGTGTATTTCTATCGCTGCCCGTTTAATTTTTATTGATTTTTCAAATATTCCGGTCATTTTTGAAACACCCTGTACATTCACCAAGCATGGTGGGTGAACGGTTAACATTCTGGCCTCGCATTCGGGAGGACGCGGGTTCGAATCCCCGTCCGGGCATCGAGATTTGGGTTTTCCATGGTTTACCCAAATGACTCCAGGCGAATGCCGGGATGCTTCCTTCAAAAAGGCCATGGCCGAATTCCTTCCCGTTACTTGTCCTCAGTCCCATCCCGCCTTTGATAACCTTAGCCGTCGACAAGGTGAAAAAAAAAAAAAAAAAAAAAAACCCAGATAGATTCATGAACAAACTTGAAGTGAAGCTGATCGTTTTATATAAGTATCTTGAACTAATTGCATGATTGCTTTGTAAACTTGAAAACTCTGGCTCTGTGAACTAAATGAGAAGTTTTCTAGGTGCCTGTAGAAATTACTGCGTTATGCTTGGTATAGGGGACAAGAGAACACAATGTGATTAAAATCTGAAATTTCTAGTCGATAATGTGTACGCACTGCAGTGTCTATTACTGGGATGTGGTACAGATGGTTCAGCCCGTTCAGGTAACAACAATGGTGAAGCCTTGTCTTAACTATTGTTATTATGTGCAACACTGCTATGATAAATTCAGAAACTATGGTTTCTTTGGTCTATTTTGTTGTACTGCATAATACATTGCTTTAACACACTCGGACATACTGCGGATAGTATAAATTTTTCCCTGGCCATATGTTCATTTGTTCGTTGGCCTCACATAATAAGAGTCCCCGCACACTACAGACCTTTCGACCGGCCTATCTTTTGATGGGCCTTTAAATTACATGAAGGTATGTGTGAGTGTACCTGCTCAAACTATTTTAACTTGGTCGATAATGAAGTTTAACGGCTAACTCAGTAGTTTTCCAACTATCAGTTGACTGCTTAAACAGAATGCCCTACTCACAGACTATTTTTACACTGTTCACCCTAAACTGGCAGCTCAAGGTCATGTTCCCTTGGCCCCATTCCTCACCTTACCATCTACTCCCTTCCTACCTCTCCGATTGACTGCTGTGTTTAAGTATGCAAATTTCCCCCTCACTTGTAAGGGTAAGAGCAGCGGAGTGGGGATAGAGCAGAGTGACCTTGAGCCACCTCTGTTAATTGAAAGGGCTACAGTCTGCACGGTGTTCAGTTCATTACAAAGAAATATATGTTTAACTTTCTGTAATATAACACTCAGTCTGTCATTGACAAATATAGCACGTTTTAAAATTGTATCCTCTTTTCCTATGGCTGGTCCAGTTAATTTGACAAACTCGTTAAGACTGTTAATGCTCTTTCTATAAAAATTGAAAAAAAACTTTTCGAAAGATCTAGTCGCTTAGATCGTAGTGTGTAAAACGTTACTTGCAGTAATTTAGCACTGTGTAATGGATGTACCCAACATTCTCGGTTTCTTTTCTTAATAAAGTTTCTCCTTAGTTTTATATTAAAGACTTATCTCTGATGAAAACACAAGCGTTCAATCCAAGTGCTGCTTATCGACTCTACCTTGTCTAAAATGAAACGGCGGCTCAAGGTCATGTTCCCTTGCTCCGATCCTCATCTCACCCCTCCTTCCTGTTGCCCACCGCTCCGAGTAGAAAGCTGTGTCCGGGTAGCCGAATGGCAAATTTGTCAACCGGAACACCTTCCCATCCCCACATACGGGTAAGGGCGGCAAGGTGTGGCTAGAGAGTCACCTTGATCCGCCTGTGTTAATTGAACGCTCTAAGAGCTCTAGTGCCCTTAAAAATATATTGTATCTGAAGGTTCAGATTATCACAAATGGGTTTCCAATAAGAGAGATGCAGATGTTGGGGCATTCTGTAACTATATGTGCTAGCCACAGAGCAGGTGCAGTGCATATTTTCCAGAGAGATAACGCCTGCACACTTACTGTAAGGGTCTCTCTCAACATCTGTGTAATATTGACACGCCAAATTTTCATCTATTAAGTGAGGGCCATTGTTGAGTGTGTGAGATGTGATGAGCCAGTTGCAACAGTTATGGTAGAAAATTCTGGAAGTGTGTATAAGATGTATCTCAGTCTTTATCACCAACTGTAGCACCATATTTATGTACTAAACTTATTTTGTCCTATCTTGCACAATATAGGAACAGTTTGTAGTTTTAGACCCAGCAAATTGATGGTTGAAAAAAAAGGACACTATCACTTGTCGGGGGCATAGAACTTGGAAATGATTCTGGTTAACAAAATGAAGGAGTGATTTCTTGATTTTAGGGAAAACTAAAGCCCATACATCAGGATCGGTAATCGAACTGTTTGTATTCCAGAGTACCAGGCCAGACATTGACCAGTTACCCACCAACCTCATAATGTTTTCTAAATTTCCTTTGTTTCTGTGGAGTGACAAGACATTGCGATAGCTGCTTCTCGATGTTATTTGTTGTAAATGACCACTGTATTGAATAATATAAACTCTTGTCAGAAGCTATGTTGCTTTGTCTTATCCAGTTGTTTTGTACTGAGAATTTGGATTCTGTTTTCAATACATGCTGCATGGGAATTTCAGGAGAAAAACTTACAGCTCAAAGTGTCATGATCGTGATTATTTTTCTTCAATATTTTGCGTTAATACATACACCAGTTACGAGGCTTGCGTAACCTAAACAAACCTTTTTTTAAATTTATTTAAAGACGTCGTGAATGGATTATATTTGAGGAATTCTAAAAGGCCCCTACAAATAGTAACATTTATATTTTACTTTCGTTATGTTTGTTGTGTATATAGGCATGCGTAGTTTATAAACACAAAGCATTTCTGTCTTAACCTTCAACATTTAAGTTGATTTTGTTATTTCAGATTCAACCGAAGTTACTGTCTAATTTGGAAGGTATTATGACTAGTGAATAATGGAGATATTTTTCTTTTGCCTTTTCTGGTTACTTACCAACTGGTGCAGAAATATATGTATCGCCATCTGCTCTAATTTAGAGTTAAATTTGAGCAAAACCTTCCTAGGAAGCTAGTGGAGTAAGTAATCTTTTTCCCCTTAAATATGATTCAGCGATCAATACTTTGTAATCATTATTAAGTGAAGTAGTGCATCCACGGGGCGGTATATAAGATGATCTCCCACCTACCGGCGGCACTCACTTGATAATGGCGACAGAGTTTTGATCGCTGAAACTTAGTGTTTTACCAGGATTCACACAGCTAGTGACCGAGAAAGTTTTTTTTAATGTTAACTCATTTGTGTGTTGTGTGAATTTTGAGTCAGAATTTACTGTCCCAGCATTTGCTCAGCTGATTGTGGAAAAACGCCTGAAAATCGACACTGGAATGGTGGATATGTCACACATGAGATTTGATTGTGAAACCATTGTGCCTCCACAAGTCCAGCATGGAGATTATTTAATTGGTCAAAATGGCTACTTTCATAAAAAGCCACTTCCTCTCTATTTGATCTTTTGGAAGACTATGAGTGACACAGTAAACAAACACGAGTATAGCCTTGTGGCTTATCACACCGATGTAATTAAAGCTAGGATCATTCACACAAAGGTTAAGGAAGAAATCATCCTTAATCTGGCATTCATCTGATGTGATTTAAAAATATAATAGTAAACAGAACTCTCAATGAAATAAAATCTACATAGGTTCTTTGTCGCATGATGTTGATGAAAGATGAGCTTTCAGCGGTGTACCCTTTAGTCATCTTCAGGTCTAATGTTCACACTGTGGGTTCAAGTCATGGTCTGACAACCTAATTTTTTTCCTAATTCTTTCTTTAAATCATTGCTGGTAAATTCTGGGATAGTTCTTTCAAAATGGGCACCGTCTTAGTTCTTTTGCATTATTTTATTATTAACTCCTCTTGACTTTAATGATCTAACTATTGTGAGAGCATGCCAAAGTTAAGATGTTAACATACAAGCCTCTTCAAGCCAAATACAGGGATAGTCAAAATGGCTGCAGTGATTTCATAAAATTACTACAGATTTATTATTTGATATATACTTACAAGATTACACAGATATATAAACAAACTGTGAAAGTCTTTTTGCGTGTCTATAGATGCTCAATATGTGCACCTTTAGTGACTCTGCACACATCAAATCTATAATCGAGTTCTTCCCATACCCGCCAAGATGAACAAGAAATAGAGAAAATGTACACCGAAATTGAAGAATTACTCCAATATGTGAATGGGGAAGAAAATCTAATAATCATGGGTGATTGGAATGTAATAGTGGGAGAAGGAAAAGAGGGAATACTGTAGGAAGTTTTGGTCTAGGAGAAAGAAATGAGCGAGGAAGCAGGTTAATAGATTTTTGTGAAAGATATAAGCTAGTAGTGGCAAACACACTGTTTAAGAACCATGCAAGGCGGATATATACCTGGAAATGTCCTGGGGATACAGGCAGATTTCAGCTAGATTATATCATGGTCAAACAGAGATTCAGGAATCAAGTTCTAGACTGTAAAGCGTACCCGGGAGCAGACATAGACTCTGACCATAATTTGATAGTGATGAATGGCAGGCTGAAATTCAAACGAATAAGGAAACAGCATAAACAGAACAGACTGGAAGTGAACAAACTGAAACAATCTAGTATGAGAGAAAAATTTGCAGAAATGGTAGACTTAGGTCTAAGAAGTAACTCAGAAAGGAGCTCAACTAAGGACGAATGGAATGCATTAAAGACCGAAATAATGAAAGATGACAAAGAAACATTAGGCTTTAGCGAACAAGCTGCCCAAAAACCTTGGATCACAGAAGAAATTTTGGAACTGATGGATCAGAGGAGAAGGTACAAAAATGCTCAGGATGAAGCAGGAAGAGAGCAATAAGTCAATTTAGAAATCAAATAAACAGGAAATACAAAAAAGCAAAAGAAAAATGGCTACAAGTAAAGTGTGAAGAAGTAGAAAAGGAAATGGTCGTAGGAAAAGTAGATGTTGCATACAGGAAGATCAAACAGAATTTTGGAGAAATAAAGAAAAGAGGTGTGAACATTAAATAAAACTGCCGATGGGAAACCTCTTTTAAGCTCAGTCAATAGAGCAAACCAATGGAAGTAATACATTGAGAAACTGTATGATGGGGATGCCTTGAACAATAGCTTAATGGAAAAGGAAGACGATGTCAACATTGATGATTTAGGAGATCCTATTTTGAGGACAGTATTTAATAGAGCTCTGAATGACTTGAAAGGAAATAAGGCAGTTGGAATTGTTGAGATCCCTGCAGAACTTCTTAAATCCCTAGGAGAAGAAGGAATCGAAAGATTATTCAAGCTGATATCAAGTAGTTATGAAACACGAGAAATTCCAACTGATTTTAATAAAAATATCATCTTCACACACTTCCGAATAAAGCACAAGCCGACAAATGTGAGAATTATCGCACCATTAGTCTAACATAACATGCTTCAAAATTACTGACCAGAACAATATACAGAAGAATGGAAAGGATAGTAGAACACATAGTAGGTGAAGATCAGTTTGGGTTTAGAAAAAATCATGGTACAAGGGAAACAATTCTGGCTTTAAGATTAATACTTGAAGGGTGGATCAAGGAAAACAAAGATACTTTTATGGCATTTGTTGATTTAGAAAAAGCTTTTGATAATGTTAATTGGGACAAGATGTTCAAAATTTTAAAGAAGTCAGGTCTAAAGTATCGAGAAAGATGAATACTTTATAAACTATTTAAGCATCAAGTAGCTGTAATAAAAGTAGAGAATCACCAGAGACAAGCATCAGTTAAAAAGGGTGTGAGACAAGGTTGTAGTCTATCCCCGTTAATATTCAACTTGTATGTAGAGGAAGCAAAAAAAAAAAAAAAAAAAAAAAAAAAGTAAAAGAAATAGTTCATGTGGCATAAGTGTTCAGGGAGAAAAAATTAATATGCTACGATTTGCTGATAACATTGTCTTGTTAGCAGAAAGGGCTGAGGACATTGAGAAATTACTGAATGGCATGAACAAAATACTGAAGGAAGATTTTGGACTGAATATAAATCAAAGCAAGACTAAAGTGATGAAATGTAGCAGAAATGATACCAGTACTAGTGGATTAAATATAAAAATAAGATCGGATGCAATTGGAGAAGTAAGTGAATTCTGTTACTTAGGAAGCAAAATTACAACCGATGGCCGAAGCAAGAATGATGTTAAAAGCAGAATAGCACTAGCAAAAAGAGCCTTCATGAAAAAGTGAAATCTTTTAGTTTCAAATATTGATCTAGGAATTAGAAAAAACTTTTTAAAACGCTATATGTGGAGCTCAGAATTTTACGGTAGCGAAACATGGACTTTAGGAATACCAGAAAGAAGGAAAATTGAAGCATTTGAAATGTGGTGCTACAGAAGAATGCTGGAAATTAAGGGGACAGACAAAGTAAGAAATGAACGAGTTTTGGAAATGATGGGTGAGGAAAGAAGTTTGTGGAAGAAGCTTATAGAAAGAAGAGACAGGCTGGTAGGTCATATTTTGAGACATGATGGGTTAGTTAATTTGCTGGTGGAGAGCTGAGAAAAACGGTCAGTGTAGCTGTGTGTGTAAAAGTGCCACTACACTGGATCTGGGAATTACAATGGGCCTAGATTAAAATCTTGGACCCCCCATCTGGAGTAATTGCAGTTTTTATATGGTTTTCCACAATCACCTAGATAAATTCTGGGATACTCCTCAATCTACACCTCATAAACTACATATTTCACAAACAAAAATATGATAGAATTGGAAAAAATAACCTAACACTTACCTCATCAGGGGTGTGTCTAAGATACATTGATAATGAAGTTCCCAATAAGAAGAGGTGGTGGTGTTTGGAAAAACTCTGACAGCTCTAACCATGAAACAGGTGCTGAGATTGTTGGAATCATGTGAGCTGGAATGGTCTGGGTTGGAAGTATAAACATTTTGTCTTTGACCATTAAACCTGTAGGATTGTTGTTGAGTGGTGAGACCAATGTAGGAAGCAATGCAGTGAAGACAGGTAAGTTGGTAAATAAGGTGAGTGGTAGCACAGGTGGCATGTCCAATAATAGGAAAGGATTATCCTGTGGTGGGATTAGTGTAGCTGGGGGTGGTTGGATGCATGCTGCATATTTTTCAGCAGTGTTTATTACAGGGTAAATCCCTTTGCATGTCTAGGAGAGTCGGAAGGTAAGTACTTGTGGACTAAGATGTTGTTTAGATCATGAGGTCTGCTAAAGCAGGTGCTGGGAGCAGTGGCTATGATTTTCGGAAGAATGACTGTAGAAAATTATGCCCATGCTTAATGGATTCCAGACCAGAAAAGAACTGTATGATGAATATTGGTCCGCAGTCAATTTTTGGAGGTGCAGAATGGGGGTTATGGGTGAGAGCATGGGAAATTTGCTTTTCCCGAAGATCATGGGGCTTGGGATAGTTTTGGGAATACGTGGAAAGTGATTCATGATCAGAACAAATGCACCTGCTATGGATTGCAAGGCTGTATGGTAGGGAAGGTTTGGGGTGTGAAGGGATAGCAACTGTCAAACTGTAGGTTCTGTTCTAAATTAGTTGGTTTGATGAGCACAGAGGTGTGCCTGTGGTAGGGTGATATCCATGTCAAGGAAGGCGACAAAAGTGTGGGAATATTACCAAGTGAAATTGATGGAGTAACTGATTTTTTTATTGTTTATTTTATTTTTTATTTAACACGCACACACAGAGATATATATATATATATATATTTATTTGATTGTGGTTTTACGCCTCATCATAGTTGAGGTCACTAGAGTGGGAGAGTTGCTGTTATTGAGTGACTTGAGGAAATCTAGGAGGTAGTCTTCCTCAAGGATCCAGCTCATAAATATATCATCCATGTATCTGAACTACACAAGTGGACTGAGATGATAAGGATAAGATGGGAACCATGTGGGTACCCATGGCAGTGCCATGCATTGGCTGATTAATGTGGTAATTAAAGAAGAAGTTGTTTTTGAAAGGTTAAGTTGACTGGGGATACTTCACACACTTAAATATCAGTTTTGTCAATGTGACATTTTTTCTAAGTAGGGTCGAATCACCATGCTGAGAAATGTCATGACACTTTTTTTTTACAATTGTAAATTGTGATAGAGCACAAACTCTCCAGTGGCAATGTCTCAACATCCCCTCATTCCCATGTACTGATTTTTTTTTCACCACCTACCCACGCTTACCATGAATTGCAACTTATTGTTTTCGTGCAACAGTTCATTACTTTTCTTGGTAATTTCTTTCAGTCGCTGACTCCCTTTCCTACAAAAGAACATTTTCTCCTTACCCTGAACTTAAGCACTTATGGCCATCTCTTCTCCTCCACATAGAACTCCTACTCCTTCTACTAATGTCCGTCTATGGGTTATCATAATTATAAATCTTGAAAAAATCAAACTCTCTTTCCTGTCTTCCAATAAATCCCAACCCAGCCCCTTCAGCATATCAGCTACTGATTGCATTTTACAGTACAGTAATTTCCACAAACAAATCTAGCTGCTCTCCTTTGTACCTCTTTGAACTCCTGAGTTTGATACACATAATGTGAGTCCTACACCATTGCACCATATTCAAACAGTGGTCTGACCAGGATTTTGTAACCCAGTTCCCTCACTTCACTAGTACATCCTCTCATCACCCTCTCCAATAAATGAAGGACTTTGAAACATCTTCCTACCCCTGCCCAATGTGTCTTGCTCAATACAGTTTACTATCAAAAGTTATGCCAAGATATTTCCATCCCAACAATATAATCATTCAAAATCTTCGGTATGAAATCTTCACGGGTTCTCCGCTGTATAATGTTAAAGAAAGACAACAATGAGCTTTCAGTGGCTAGCTCTGTCACCATCTTCAGGTCTGATGTTTTGCAGGGAGCACCAGAGCTGAAAGCTTGTTGTTGTCTTTCTTCAATGCTATACCTTTTTTTAACGTATGGCTTTATGCCTCGTTGAGGTCATTAGAGGTAGGATGGGACTAGGGCAAGGAACAGGAAGGAATTTGACTATGACTTGAAGGAAGCATTTACCTGGAGTGATTTGGGGAAACCATGGAAAACCAAAATCTTGATACCCAGACAGAGATTCAAACCTGTGTCCTCCCGAATGTGAGGCCAGAGCATTAACTGCTCACCAACCATGCTCAGTTTTAGTTTTTTATCTGTGAACCTAACAAGTTGACTCTTCTTGTCATTTATTTTCATTTCGTGTTTAATTACCAAGCTAGATATCCTATTCAAATCGTCCTGTAGCTGTTCACAGTCTTCTGCCATTTTAATCCCTTTGTATAACATTATGTCAACTGCAAACAATCTAACATCAGACCAACTCATTAGAAAAATGAACAGCAGTGGTCCCAATATATTACCCTGAGGCAATGCCTTCCTATATTTACTTTTAACTGTTTTGATACTGCATATCCCACTCCAACTCCTTAATTTCTTCCTTTTAAAAATTCTTCCACTCAGCAAGACACTTTTTGATCAACTCCAATAGTTTTTACCTTATTCACCATCATTTTATGGCTTCACTCTGTCGAATGCTTTGGATAGATCCAGTGCTACACTGTAACCTGGCCTCCCTTATCCATTTCATCTGCAATATCTTGCTGTAGCCCATTAACTGAGATTCTCTTGAGTGTCCTTTCCTAAACCCATGTTGCTGTTTTGCAAACCAGTTCCTTCCCTCGCAGACATTCCTGATGTGGTTGCACACCATTCTCTCCATTAGCTTTCACAATACTGATGTTGGCCTCTAATTTTCAACCTATTTGCCTCACCTCCTTTATGGACTGGTACTATTACTATAACACTTTTCCAGTCCTCTGGTAAGTGGCAAGTCTACAGACTCAATCTAAATAATATTACTAGATTAAGTACAATGTTATATTCCACTATCTTTAATTCATCAGCAGTAATATTATCCACATCAGCCCCTTTATTCTTTTTTTAACTTTCTTATTTCTCCCATAATATCCTCAGGATTTATTTCCAACTTTTTAGTCTGATCATTACTGATTATGTTTAGAATCTCCTCTTCTGATTTTTTATCTCTCATACAATAATAATTTTCCTTTATTGTCTCATGATACCAATTACTTAGTATTTCTGCCATTCTAAACCCAAAGTAACTTTCTCCTTGTCCTTACCTACTATTGTCTGTATCCTTCCCTTCCCCTAAGTTTTCCAGCATAGCCATAGATTTCTAGTTTCCTCACCCTGTGGCCACCCTGTAGCCATAATATTTTTCATACAACCTCAGAAACCACCCTAGGTTATGCTTACCGAAGACAATTTTGAGATTCTATTGATAAAATATTCTTACTAACAGATGCCATTATGTTATTTAAATAAGACAGTCTTGTCTGCAGATACATATTGCAACAGGAGAGATTTCTCTTGAGAAAATAAAATTGCTCACTTGGAGGTCTGAAATCTAAATTCCATCAAAAGAACGTTCATTGGCCTTGCGTGTAATTATCTGAGTGGTTTGTATATAGCTGCAAGCATTTCATGAAGGCTCCTCTGTACAGAATACAACTGGGCCATTATATTCAACATTGGGGTCACTTATGTCACACCTCATGTGATGTGCATTCACAGCACTCAGTCATGTACCTAGTGCCGAAATGGAATAATTAAATTTGTGCACTTTTTTTACTAATCAACTTTCCGGTATAACATCAAAATATGACATAAGCTAACACTGACATTTTGATATGATTTTGTGCAGTTTTGTTGAAATTCGTTTGCTAGTTTTCGATTGATCTGTGCACAGACATGCAAAAATTCCAAATTAACAATTTTGGTCACTGTATTATCAGAAACTTTTATGCAAAATGGGATAATATATCTATATTAATCAATAACTCAAGCTATTACAGTTGCATTGAAATCCATTCATGAGGTTGTGTGTGATGTAGGGACACACAGCCAGATACACAAAAATTTAAAATTTTACCTTTTTGGCTTATCTATCTTCAGTGGTGTATGTTGCAGTTACACTTTTTGAAATAAAGTTAATGTACAAATACAACAGTAGCTACAGTTTTATTATATATTATAGATCACACCATAGTATTAGGTACGGAATAATTTACATGCAGTCACATGAGGTAGTCAATATAGCAAAGTGGTCAACTTGTGATCAGATTATGAGCTGATTTTTCAGCTGAATGCCCAGGCACACTCAACAAATACCAAATGTGTTTTGGGAAGAAAACGCCTCGGGACTAAAGATGGCAGAGTGTAGTACCAACACCTCTACCTCCATTCTATTACAAAGGTCCAGATAGAAAATGCAGACCTCTGCTAACTCGACCATTTGGACAGCGTGTCATGAACAAGTGGGGGTGACTAAACAAAGCAGAAGCTCTGTCTGTTACTCATACAGTTTATGCTACTTGAATCAGATTCGTAAGTTGCAGGGTGAAAATCGGTCACCAAGTTATTAAATTAACCTGTAACAGCTAACAGGTTGTAGGTTACACTGTCAAATTAAAAAAAAAGTAACTTTGTCGAAACCTGTTTATTCTGAAAACTTTTGTAGTGTAACTCGTATCACTCGTAAGCCCAAGGAAAGACTTCTGACATACACATCCGTTAAAGAAGACAGCAGATAGACTCAGCTAACTAACTCAAGTTCACAACTTTGATAAAGCTTTCACCACTCCCACATAGTTGGCGAAAACCTAAGAAAATCCCTCCAGGTTATGATAATATTTGATGTAGTTCACTATCGACTGCCAAATGTTAGACGACATCATTGCCTGGTATGAGAATTTGATAAATCCCAAACACAGCATCCAAATCACCCACGTGTTGACAATAGATGTGTTCTTATACAGACATGACATGCCCATCCTTTACCGATCAAATACTGCTTCGAACTGCCTCCACAAGGGAACGCTGATTTGCTATTTATAGTCTTGGCTAATCCTGAGATGGCATGTTCCAGAGTAAAGGGTTATCCCTAGGGGAAGTACTCTTCTCTTGTGAATTACAAAAATCCCTGCTTTTCATGGCACAATATTTTTACTCGGATTTTTCTGAAACTTTTATATCTTCTTACATTCTGATTTATTCCTAATCTTTTAAGTTATGGTATTACAAAGTTCCTTGGTAATTATCCTCGTTTAAGAGTTATTATTATTGAATGGATTTTTCTCTCCCATTTAAGCCTACTTTCATCTTCCTAGCTCTTTTATTTAAAATAAGTTCAAATTATTTACCTTACTAAAAAAACATATTTGGAAATTACTTATCTACTCCATTACTATTCAGGATCTGCCTAGCTATGCAGAAAACAAAATGTGATATTGAAATTTGTAATAGCTCTTTTCATTTATTGAAAATTTTAAATTTTGTACTACTTCTTTTGTTTATCCCGTGCACATTGGTGAAATACTGCTTGAAACTGACCTTTCTCTTTAAAGAAAATTCTTACCCATCAAATTGACTGTAATTTTATGTTGTAATAGTGAACATGGATGTAACTAACGGGGATAATATAAAACTTTCACATTTATTTTATTCTTTTTCTGTCCGAAAATCGTTAGATTCCATTTGAAAAGTGCTCTATTATTAAGAAAATTATTTTCTATATGAATTAAATGTAAATATGTAATATGCATCCTACTAAAAGTTTAGGCAAGAAAATAGATATATAACAGGCTCAAAGGTTTAGAAACCCTTCTGTGAATAACCTTTACGTATATAGAATCATATGAGGTCGAGAAATTTTCGGACAACTCTGGGTATTTTTTTTTTTTTTGCATCAGACTTTACGCTTTGTCGACATCGATGTCTTTACAGGGAGGGGGGGAGCGAGGATTAGGGGTATTGAACGGATCGAGATTCGGCCATGGCTTTTTGAAGGAAACATTCCTAGCATTCGCCTAGACTGATTTCTGGAAAACTGTGTCCTCCGAATGCCAGGCCCTAGCATTACCGCTCATCCACCAGTGTTGATGGGTGACCATTGTCATAGTGCATTTGCTACTCATAAGTGACAGGCAGTTTACATAGGAAGATAATTACAGTCGTCTGTGGAACCCCCACACTCAGGCTAAAAATAATTATGCAGGTATAAGCTTGTTCTCAATAAATATTGTTTCAGAGCGCTCTTACAGAAATGAGTGCAAATATAGACCATATCATGTATCAAGAATTTTGTCAAGCCTACATTCATAAAATAAGACAAAAAAAAACTCTGTTGCTATAACTTTTTACGTACACGAGGCAACATCAGTACGAGCGTGGTGGGTGTACGGCAACGCTCTCACTTAGCATATTGTGGACGTCGCTGGTTCGAATCCCCTTCCGGCCATCCAGATTTCAGTAACCCACGATTTCGCTAATTCACTCCAGGTGAATGCAAGGATAGTTCCATCCAAAGGCCATGATCGTATTTCTTCCCGTTCCTAGCCCCCAGCCCTTCTCCGCCTCTAATGACCTCGACGTTAACGAGGTAAAAAGCCATAAGAAATAAAAGTACGACCTACGACTCCTGTTGCTCGTTCTAGCTAAACGGTGATCTGTGTAAGATGCAGAACGAAAGTGGAGGCTGAAGGAGCTGTAACGCAGATGCGCCTAGTAATAAAAGAACCGGATAGTAATAAAATCCCACCTTCTGTTGGAAGTCGCCCATTATTTACAGTGCTCGGTACGGGGTTAGTTCGTTCGAATCCAGGTAATGGAGGAAATTTTCAGCAATAACTGCTTGACAAACAGGGTAAAAGTGGCAGTGGTGCATAATTGCTGATCACTGGCTCGTGAACCAGTCCTGGGTTAGATCCCAAGCCTTTCCGCAGCGCGTGCAGGAAGAGGATATATAGCACTGTTGATGGTCATTCCTCCATCAAATGTTCGTTGATCACTTGTGTCCTTCAGAAGAGAAGGTACAGTATTTTATCTTCTCGTTTCTTTCATCCTTGTATTTACAACAGTAGCGGCCAAAGTGATTTGCTCAGGTAGTGACAACATTGAAATTTTTTGACGCATTACTGATCTTCATTGTTGAAGTGAAAGATAACTGGAAGAACAGCTCAGTGTTGACTAAGAATATCGCAACTTAAAAATTTACAACGTTTGAATGTCTCATTACCTGCGTGTGCTGTCGGATTAAGGAAATGACTTAGAAATTGAATTAATCCCGATAAATACTATAAAATTGACCAAAAGGTTAAAAGGGCCGCATTTAGGCTCTGTGGGCCCCTAGGCTATACATGTAGTGCGGGCCCCCTGTCACCAGTGGCTGGATGATTAAATTTCGAAATATTCGAAATTCGACCTAAAAACTTTATGGGCGACCGGGCGACCTTTTTTTTTTTTCTTTAGCCTACTACCTGCCCAGGCTGTGGTAGGTTGTGGTGAGGGCCCCTCTTTGTGGGTGCGGGCCCCCCTTTGTGGTGCGGGCCCCTAGGCTACAGCCTATGTAGCCTATGCTTAAATGCGGCCCTGAAGGTTAGTTAGAAACCGAGTTGAACTACAGGCAGTGCCGGGTTCCAATAGGCACTAGTTTAACAATAGCGAGATGATAGTGAGAATTAAGTTGATTCTGAATGTATGTTTTACCAGGCATTGTCAAGTATGATGTTAGTATGATGATCATACTATGATCTGCTGATATTTCTTAGATCTTAATTTTCGTTCTGAGGTAGCGTGAATGCATTCTTCAGTAACTCATTAATGCGATTCATCTCGCAACGACACCTTACGCATCCTCGATAATTTCAAGATATGAACAGCTTTCAGCCCGCGAACTCCAAACTGTGAGCTCTACCATTACTTCCTGCATTGCAAATCGCAGCTGCTGCTGCGCTCTACCGACGATTTTGCTAACTTTTTCGAGCTCCCTATGACAGAACAAGGTTTTCACAAACTGCTAACTGAAAAGCTAATCCCCTCCCTACCGAATTTCCGGGAACAACTGATAGTCACCGCGACGACGAGATAGTTCATTGATGTGGCCAACAGATGGTGTTCAGTGTTTACCCACCTGTCACAAGTAATCGTTTATTAGAGAATGCTGCATTTTTATATCATTATTTCTTTTTCAATACATTTTTTATTTATTTATTTACTATCGATTAGCAATTAGTGCTATGTGACACTGTCACTACGCATAGAGCCGCCCCTTAGTTACAATACAGAACTACTCACTATACTTGACAACACTCTTTAGTCATATATCAACATGCAGAAAATCTTAAACACATGCGGTGAAGGATTAGATTAATACAGTACATATAAGATGTACAAAATCGGTATTGAACGATTTGAAAATATTTTTACATTAAACTATAATGCCAATAACTAACCAATTAACAGTGTTGCATATTTATAATAATTTATGTAAATTACTTTAATTAACCATTTATTATAGTATGATCATTTAATTTAACATAAATTATTTGTATCAAATAGTTTAAGATAAGTTATAAAATTCATGTTAGATATTATAATCTTACATACTGATAATAGTAAATTGATACTGGCATTCGGGATGACGAGGGTTTGACTACCCTTCCGGCCATCTAGATTTCGGTTTTTTATTGTTTCCCGAAATCACTTCAACCGAATGCCGGGATTGTTCCCTTAATACGCCATGGATGCATTCCTTCCCATGCCTGGCACTAGTCCTATCCCGACTCTAACCACCTGACGTCGATGAGGCGTAAATCCATAAGCAAAAAATTTATAACAGTGAGTTATTATTTTATAAAACATTAAATTATTTGTATGAAATTTATCATAAGATAAAATCTCATTTATAAATCGTATAAAACTTGGCATTCCACCTAAAGGTTGGTTACACCTTCCCGAAGGAGATATACTTATCCTCGTTGTTGAGGTATGGTGGCCAGTTCCGTTCCTTCTTATCTATTTTGATAATTTTACCTGGCAAAGGGGACCTACCGTTTAACGAGGAATCAAAGTTATGGAAGCGTTCTGGCGTACTTAACATTACGCAGCAAGCCGTGCCAGAGGTGAATGTCGGGTTAAGGGCCTATGAAAATCCCCGCCGAGGCAGGGATTCGAACCACGGAACTTTCGACGTCCAGTCAGACCTTTATACCACCAAACAGCTACAAATCACATACTCTTCATTTCACAATCTGCAATAAAAGAAGAAGTATAATTACAAGAGTAAGAGGATAGGTATCAAATGTATCAAAGGAATTATTGTCAATATAATAGTGAAACAAATGAAAAGTGGGAGTAGAATCAGAAATATGGAGCAATAAGAAAAAAAAATGAAGTAAATGTTAGATAAAGCTTCACACCTACCTATAAACTACAGTAACACATTATCATGACAAAATTTGAAGACAGCAAGAATGTTTAGCTTTTGAGTTTTGAGGCAATTCAAGAAGAAGAGTGACAATTTTCAAGCAAACCTTCAAAGATAAAACATTTAAACTGTGAAGGAGTGAATAATCAGTCATTCACAGCAAGTAAGAAGTGTTGAATGATGTACACATTGTAGTATGTGAGGAATAGATTGTTGATCCCACATAACTCCAATGTGGAATATGGAAGAAGAATGCTTTCATATTGGTATTTGGAGCGATTCACTCAGTGGCAACCGTTTCAGTATATTCACAACTCTTTGTTAGCCATTTTTCTTCATAATGTGTATAATCGACTCAACAGTAGACCAGCCCTTAATACAAACGTCAGTGCTCCAGACCTTACTCGAACCAGCTACCCTTAACACGTAAATTCAGCGCGTTAGCCCCAACGCTGCCGTGGCCACCAACTACTGGTAATTCTGATCAATGAAAAACTTGATTCTTCAAAATCATCCTTAGTATAATTTCCAAAAGAATCACGCCCACCTTCACATATTAACAAGACTCTCCAAATTAATCACAAACTACAATTTCAGACCGATTCTGGAAAATTAATAGCAACGTTCGGGACTGGAATTAAGGAGGAGGCTGGTTCAAATCCCAGTCAGACCATCCTATTTCGATATCCATGTTTTCACTAAATTATTCCAGCAACATAGACTCCTTTCTACAGGCAGACAAGGAAGATGTAAATTTATAATACAGAGGAACACACAGTAATTTCAACCCAATTTTGAATTTTGTTGCCATTCTTCTCGATTGACTGTGGTACATAAGCCCGCGTGGAAATTTCCCCACACACCTATTTCAAGAACTTTAATTTTACTTTCTTCCATTTTTAAAAGTAAAACTGTTCAGCATATCTTTTGGTATTTTATTTCAGTTACAAATGTCTCCTGTTTTCCACATTTTTACTATGGTTACCTTCACTTGTCAATTATCGAGAGTAGAGTAAGATTTTTTTTTTGCTTATGGCTTTACGCCTCGTCAAAGTCGGGGTCATTAGAGGCAGCAAAGGACTAGGAGCTAGGAATTCGGGCATGACCTTTTAAAGGAACCATCCCGGCTTTCACGTGGAACGATTTCGGGAAACCATGGAAAACCCAAACCTGATGGCCAGACGGGGATTCAAACCCACGTCCTCCCCAATGCGAGGCCAGAGCATTACCGCTCACGCACCACGCTCGGTAATAGAGTAAGAACAGCTTTTTAATCTCCTGATAAATCTACACATTGAGGTTTTCAGTCAAATGTATAGGGTCATCCGGCTGATACATAATGGTAATGTTGTCACCAGGAGATTGTTGTAACAAATATAGATTTAACTGACCACAAAATTACTGAAACTCAGTTTTATGTAACAAAAGTTTTCTGACATAAAATGCGGACTTATATACGGCAGCCAAAAGGAACTCTTACAAAACTCACAAAAAAAAAGAAAAACAACGCAATTAAACTTAAAATTTGTCTTTGACCAACACATTAACTGTGATTGCTTGGCATCTGCAACAGTTTTCACTGCAGCTGTCTGTGAATGCTCCATCACAAAAAATGCAAGAGCCATCTTTATTGTTTTGTCCTTTCTCTCTCTTTGAAAGTAGAAGTGGTCAGTCAGATGAAGTATCCGGAAGAGCAAATGATTCGTTAGAGTCACTTGCAGATGGTCGGGTAACCATGAGCATGTCGACTGAGGGCATGAGGCACTGTAGCAACCTCTTCCCCGATTCGGTCATTCACGTTTTGACTTTCCATGGTTTCCTGAAATTACTCCAGGCGAATCCCAGCATGGTTACTTGTGGCCGAATTCCTTTCCGTTACTTACGTCCATCCTTTATCGATTAACGATCTTAACTCTGACGTGTCGTAAAGCCTGAAGAAAAAGTAAGTATTCTGTATCTTCCACGATATGTGGATGTTTTATATTTCCACTCTGTAACCAATTTGTCGGAAGCTTGAAACTGAGAGTGGCGAGTGAGCGCAAATGCTCTTCCCTCGAATTCTAGAGGACGCGGGCTCGAATCACCGTCCGGTCATCAAGATTTGGGTGTATCACCGTTTCTCCAAATCAATCCAGGTGAATGCTGGGATGGTTTCTTCAAAAGTCATGGCCAAATTCCTTTCCGTTTCTTGCCTCCAGTCCATCCCCCTCTCTAGTGACCTTGACGACGACGAGGCGCAAAGCCACAAGAAAGAAAAGAAGTTTACATTCTAAAGATTATCTTGCTCCTTATGGCAGCCAGTGCAGGACGGTATTATCCTCAAAGTATGCAGTAAAGTAGCATGTCTCCCATACCAATCACCTTGCGATTGTGGCCTTTGCGAAAAGGAGATTTGCGTCTACTAACTTACAAATTTATTTCTGAATTTCTGTTTAATTAACATGGCTTCTGCATTTGCTTACATCAATCATTCCTTGTTTAATTTTCTCCTTATGTACAGACTGGTCCCGTCTATAAATGGTATAAGTACTCTAGTAAGCTGTCGAGGTATATTCTGTACTGTTGGGAAGTCGATCGACGCGTTGCCATGCGATTACTTTTTAAGTTCCGCTGCGGAGACTTTGTCGTTGTCCTGGCATCAGACATTCTCTCCGACCCAAACGGAATATCGATGAACTCACTCAATTCAGTGCCAAGGAATGCTTGTTTGACCCTGAAACAGGATGTTGCTGTCTTAAGGAACAAGAATCTTGCTAAACGCCTTTGTAAATAAGAATATTTAGTACCACATATATGAAACATTATTTAATTTAGTTTTATTCTTCCTTAAGCTTTACATTTATAAAGAATTCTCAGTATATGAGAATTATGTAACTAACCTTGCGTCGTATTTGATACTGCGAATCTTACACTTATCACTCATGAAACCAAAGAAATTTTGAAAGAAATTGCCAGCCCTGTAACCTACTATTTCACCTATGGCAATGTTTTCTAATGCTTTGAAAGTTGACAGTGAAAACTTCATAGTTGGATTCCACATAATGGAGTAGGTCCACTAGCAAGAAACTGATATGGAAACAAACAAATTGGTATATTTTTCATACTTCCATTCACTGTTTAGTTATGACATCTCATTCTGTAAAAATTCTACACAAGCGAAAAATTATTTGCGGAATAAGTCCAGAGACAACGAACAGAAATCTTTTTCTTTTTTTTCCTCCCTGTCGAAATCATAACAGTTGGGAAAGAAGTGCGGGCAAGGAATGGGAAAGAATTTGACCATGTAAAACCGAAATATGAATGGTCGGACAGGATTCAAAGCCGTGTCCTCCCGATAGCAAGGCCAAAGCGTTACCGCTCATTCACCACGATCGGTGATATATGCATATGTACTTGTTCTGTAGCAAAAAATTCTAAACGCTTTAATCTCAATGCTGGTATACTTAGCTATGATACTATGAATAAATCTAACATCCACAAAGATTACAAGTCATTGTCGATTGTACCTAAAGGGATTACATTCCTTGGAGCTTCTTTATTCACTGTCCTACCACAGGATAAAAAATGTTTTCTCCAAGGACCCGAGAGCTATAAATTCTAGCTTAAATAACTTTTGTTTCGGAACAAATTATACTCTGTGAATTTTCTTCTTGGAATTTGTAAATGAAAAGGACTTAGCATATAGTATATGCTTTGGGGTATGGAGGAGGATGGTGGCAAAGTTGTTCAGAATCACTTGAGTTGTTTATGATTTTTCGAAACTATGTACTAAACATAGCAACTAACAGGAGACTCTAAAAGTTGAATTAAAATATAGTAATTAACTTAGAATGTTACATGCGAACTTTTGGACGCCAAATAACTAATATGTAATCAGTAGTTGGTAGTTTCTAAATAATAGATGACTGACGTGTAGGTTATTGTTGTACAAGCCAGAGAAGCCTAAAAGCTCTAATTGTTGGTGCTATAGAGCCTATAGCTCCATATTCCCTTCCACAACATCAACATCTCAATGGAGATAGTAAAATTGGCTTCCTCATCAACAACCAGGCTCTGTGGGATACCGTTCCTAAATTTTTTTTATTTTTTTTTATTTATTTATATGGCTTTTGGTCTGACGACCATACAGCCAGATCACAATTTTGTATTACAATATTATATGGCATAATAGTTATATACAAAGTTTGTATTACAAAATTATTTTGACATATCAGCTCTATACAATATTATTTTGTCATGATAATTCTATACAATTTTTATTAGTAACAATAATTCAGAGTTGATATAACTATTGATGATTGTGTTACGTTATTAATATACAATTCTGTAATAATTCTGAAAGTGAGGTGGTATAATAATTCTATTTTGGATATATTGCCTGGGTTATATCGTAATATTTGCGTCCCTTAAGAAGTGAGCTATAGCTTGATACACGTCCTGTTGTTCAGTTCTCATGAGGGAGATGATTGAAGTAGGCAGTGGAATATTTATTTTAGTCAGTCTATTGTATAGATTGTTTTGTGGAGTTCGGTAAAGGGTGCATGTCAATATTATATGATTTAGGTCTGCTATTTCTTCGTTGTCAACAGGGCAGAATGGGGAGTTTGCTGCGCCAATTCTATGGAGGTGTTTGGGATAACATCCCGTGTCCCAATCTTATGCGAATGATAGATGTTTTGTATTTCTTGCGAGTTTTGATTCTTCGAACCATGCTTTGTGTGGAATGTGGGGTTGGATCGATGCGTAGTGTTTCCCTTTGTATACTTGTGATGAGTCCATGCGTTTGCCCATTTGTAAGGGGCCTCTCTTTTTATAGTTCTAATGAAATCAGTGTGGGGGAGTTGTGTGTATGTTGCTGTCCATTCCAGAGTGCTTTCTTTGCTAGTTTGTCGACCGTCCTTCGTTGTATTGGATGGACGCATGGCCCTTG
>JARYHS010013189.1:0-13581 GCA_031002005.1 Vandiemenella viatica | reverse complement strand
AATCAATTTGTTTATACTTCGTCAGATGCACTTCACTTATAATAATTTTTATCTCAAAATCCTAGAGAACATTCGAAATAAAAAGTAGATTTCCGGAAAGAACCAAAAATCTAATATCACATATAATTATTTCAAGTGATTCTAAGCAATAGAACAAATTCTATAGGCATCTTAAAATTTATTTCTCAGTACATCCACGTGTGGAGTTTAGAAATTAATTACAACTGTTTACGACCCGATATCGAGATGAGATAACTTTCAGAATATGTATTTTTACTCAGAGAATCTCATGGTAATTTTAGATTTGCGATAAAATTAATAGAAATAAAGATATAAAAATAAAACTGAAATTGCACTTTGGTGACGCCGTAGTTAAACTTTCACTGAACCAATTTTAATGAAAATTACACCAATAAAATCAGGGATTTTTGTAGAACACAGTGATAATAAGATAATTTGCATAAATCATAGCATTAATAAAATGACGAAATGCAGAAGTTTCCAGTACGAAAGTTAATCCCCAGAGTAGAGGAATAGTTCACTCCTACACTTAAAACTTTTAAACCAGTTGCTTAAAATTATTCACTAAATATTCATCATTTCACAATTAAATATGTCGAGACACTGCCACACTTAAAGTTTTGGATAACAGTTTAGTTACTGAGATATTTCAGGCCTAGATCGCCTAGGCGCCAGTAGAAACTTGTATTTTGGCTCTGACGTCAGCGAGGGTATAAATGATAGGTCGCGGTGACGTCTATTGTCTTTTCCTGGTTGCAGTCGTGTTAGTAAGATGAATTAGGCGTGTGTTGGTAGGTTGGCGGTTCCGACGTTCAGTGGGTAGATCAGATCTTAGGTTGGCATTGCTGGAATCGGCCATGATGGCTCCCAGGGCGAGGTACTCATTCTCGTAATATGAACTTGTAAATCTCCGTCGGGGTTGGTGCGGGTTACCTCTCTCCATGATCTGTAATTTTTGGATCGATTGTTCGATTAGCCTACGCAACTTAAGAATGCTGTTTGAACTTTGAATTTCATTTTAATAAACTTGAAGAATTTTAGGAAAAGTGAACTGTTTCATTTCTGTAACTACTAAAATACCTTTTCAATATTTGGGTCATCAAATATTGTGGCGACCTTTTAGCATTCTCGTTGCATCCTGGCAACATGGTCAAACTAAATTAAAGTATGCAACAAACTTTCTTTGGACAGTAAGGTGCTACCAAGACTGTTAGTTAAGGTACTTAAGCGATACTCGACCCCGGTATGCAGCTTAGTTCCTTACATGGACTGTAAGGCTCGTGTTTGTTCAATTTCAAACTGTGGAGAGGGTTTACCGACTATCAGTGATACGAGTGAGTGCTAACCAAGGATACCAGCATCTTCCACAACACCTACTTCGACTTTAGCCAACCAGCCTACTTCACCGACGCCGCAGCGGACTTCGCAGCCGACTACGCTCCTCTCACTTCATCCAAAGTGCTGACCAGAGGGTCCAGGGGCTCGGACGACGGGGTCTTCGCCACACCAAGTCGCTCCACTCAGCACGCCAACTACGGACTGCAAACCTACACAAAGTTAAGTACAAGTGTTCTTCATTCGAAATCGGGCCGCTCCATCTTAGACTTTGGCGACAGTTTAGGCCTGCCAGGAGCATTCTTTTCTATCATCTATGCAGTTTCTTCCTTCTTTCTCGTGCTGCGTAGAATCATCCACCTTCCAGCAATAGTTGACCAAAATATCTTATGATATTATTCAAAGGTTACAGTCACAGTAACCGCATTTTTACTATTATTTATGCCATTACGGTGGCAAACTTGTGCTCGATTTTACTGAGTGACAAGACTTTGGGGTAATTTATGTTACCTATCAGCCTAATTTTACCTGGCTTTTCATTTTTTTTCGTGCCTACGAGTGAATTAACAGTGTTTTGGAACCTTACGTGATATGTAACTTCGATCAGCTGTTTTTCTGTATACCTCCGCTCAGCTGGGGTTGTATGCAACTCAAAGAGTTTACTACGACAGAGATTGTACATATTTGCCGACGATTTGCTGAGACATACTACATAACAAATATATTTTGTTTTCTTTTCTATGTTTGTGTTCACCATCTGCTTCAGTAATTGTCTTTGCTGTGTTTACATTTGGGTACTTCGATTTTTACAGTGTTTTGTTTTCAGTGGGAATTAATACTATTCTTGTGTGTTCATTATTTTTATTTCTTTCTTGTGTTTTGGGAATTCCTATTTTAATTTTTTTTTGTGTATTCTTGTTTACATTTAAACATTGAACTTTGAAATTTTGAGATCAGCTGTTTGCCGATATTCTGCTATACCGAATTGTGATATTTTTTTTGGGGACTATTCAACCAAATTCCTTTAATATTGTTTTCTTTGGTAGTATTTCTTTATTATTATTGTAACTATGGCATCAAATGATGACAAACCTGTTAGAAGCTTAGTAACTGGTAATGGGGAGGGGGGAGATATGAGAATTCATTCTATGCAAACCAGAGCTAGGAGGTTAATAAATATGACACAACAACCTCATGTTCCAGGTTCGCAACTGCTTCACAGACTGACGAACATGTTTGTAATCAATTGCAACTCGATGTTAATGTGACTGATAATACTTCTGACACCTCACTTCAGTCTACTGCTGATACTATCCCTGTTCAGGAGGAACTTGTACAAGATACTCAGCAGACCCACCCCATACAGGTTGCTCATTTAGCAGAAAGAATTGCAAATTTCACTCCTGTTTCTAGTACTGATCTTCCTATATTCCATTCAGATAACTCTGAGGTAGAAGAAAATTCACAATTGCAACAGTCTGAATTATTACATAATTCTGATACTAGTCTACACAGTGTTGGCTCCCACACTACCTCTGAGAGCGATTTTACGGGATATCCTGAAGGAAATAATGGGAATAGCAACACACCAACAACTCAGAATCTTACCCAACCTGCAACTAAACCCAGTAGTAGTAAAATACAAATAGTACCTACAAACCCTCCGACTGACATTGCATCTCTATTTCAGGCACTTACCCAACAAAACAGCGAATTGGTCAAAAATCTCAATAGTAAACTTGATGAACATAAAGATGAATTCAATGGTAAACTTGATCAGCACAGAGCAGAATTTCATACACTTAATGATAAACTTGATAAACACAAGGATGAATTCAATAAAGATTTGAAACAACTAGAATCAAGTTTCAGAACCACCCTCAACAATTCGTACAAATCTTTGGAACAAAAACTAACACAAACTTTCACACAACAAACACAGTCTCTAGAAAACAGATTAACACAAGCTGAAAAGAAGTGTGAGGCCAATAAACAAGATTTTACAAAACAGTTACAAGACCACCGCACTGAAATGTTCCAGACATTTAACAAACATGCACATGACGTAGGGACCCAACTTGAAGATGTTAATATTAAACTTAATTCAGTCAGTGATGCATGCTATAAAAATTCCACTATTCTAAGCAATCATTTGACAAATTTTCAAACGGAAATTGTACCTAGGATTGATACACAAGATTCTACAATTGCCAAAATATCAGCTGATCTACAACAGTTTGTATCCACTTCAGCTGACTCTATTAAGTCCATACACAATACAGTTTCCGCAGTAAGTAATAATGTGGTTCAAGTGCACAATAAGGTACAAGATTTAGCTGCCACCACTGAGACAAATGCTCAACAAATTGCAGAGGTACAACAAAATGTCTCTAGAATTGATGAGGATGTTACCTCCCTTACACAGGAAGTTGTAAATAGTAAAGTCCAGTTGACATCATTCAATGAACAGGTCCTCAACATTGATCAGCGACAACAACAAACACTGCAACATGTCTCCATTTTGGATTTGCAAGTACAAAAAGCACAAACAGATATTCAGGGTTGTCAAAGCAAGGTTGAACAACTAGTTAAACAAGGAATAACAGCTGTTGATCTAAGAACATCAGAATTTCCTTTACTTGGAAACAATAAAATTGAGGTTAAGCCTTTCACTGAAAATGGGTCTGTCCATCCTGTCGATTTCTTACAGAGCTTTGAAGCTTTTAGGGTTTTTGATTTGTTGTCAGATAAAGAGAAAATTGAAATAGTGTTCCAACACTTAACTGGCACGAGTAGGATTTGGGCTGTAAGACATAAAGAGTCATGTGACACTTTTCACAGTTTAAGAAATGTTTTCTAGATAGATTTTGGTCCACACACATTCAGTTCGCCATTAAGAAAACCATTTCAACAGGCCCTTTCTACCGGTCAGACAGTAATGTCACGATGACAGACTTCTTTCTCACTGAAGTTGCCAAGGCCTGCCATCTATCAATACCTATCCCAGAGGAAGAGTTGGTTAAGCATATTTTAGGGAGATTACCTGTTGAAGTACAGAATTCCTTTGCGTTATTGGGTATCAATACTATTGATGCGCAGAAAAGACTTTACACAACTTGGATATGCAACAGGCAACTCGTAATTACCACCCTACTAACCAACGTCGTTATTGGAATAATCAGAATGACTATAAGGATAGGAACACAAACACACAAACATTCCAAGAAAATAAGAATAGACCTCCTCAACAAGAAGGCAATAAAAAGTTTGATACAAACCTTCATCTGATAATCTTGATGCTCAACCTCCAAATGGAGGACAACCTAAAACTTCTCAAACTCTAGTAGAGGAAAATACATTCGTGGTTTCTTTAGAGGTAGAGGCCGCGGGAGAGGTAATAACAATAACAACAACAGATCACAAAGCCGCAGTGATTCACCTCAGTTTGATACTACAGAAGCAATAATTCACTGCGACGAAGACAGTAGGCAGCCAAAAAACTAAGTTCTGCCAATGTCTTGGTCCAAACAGAGGCGAAAATAATTGCAGGACCACATCACACACCAGGAGTATTCACCATGTTCCATAACAATCCTAGGGAGGATTTGCTCCATGAAAATAATTTAAATGATGATGAGGATGATTTGGTGCAGGTACCCATTTTACCAATTTTGGTACAGGGATTAAACTTAGAGGTGCTCCTCGATACTGGAGCTGAACTTTCCTGTATTTCTGAAGAGCTTTTCAATACATTAAATGCAATTAAACCTGTTCCTTATTATGAAGTACCCCAAATGACAGCCATTACGGCAACTGGTAGGAAAAGCAAGACAATTAAAATTCAGGCTTTACTCGAAGGCACTATTATGAATGTCCCATTTGATTTAAGAGTTTATGTGATACCATTCAGCCTCAGTGTATTTTTGGCATTGATTGGCTCTGCCACACTGCAGCTACTCTAGACTGCGCCAAGAATACATTAGTCTTTTCATTGGACAACACACGGTTAACAGTTCAGTTGGTAAAGGGATGGAAACAAATACATTCACCTTCAGTGAAGATTTTATACAAGAATGTAGCAGTTAATATGGATAGGAGCCTTCATTTCATAGCAAGGTAGTAAACTTTTGGGTTGATAAATTGAGTATTAGGGAAGGAGAAGATATTCTTGAAAAAGTCACTAAAGATGTAAACTCACAACATAAACATAAGTTAGTGCAGTTAATTGACGAGTTTTCAGATGTCTTCAACGATCAACCGGGTTTAATACAAAACTACCAATGCCATTTTCAGGTTTCCTGTACACAGCCATTCTTTGTAAAACCATACCCTATTCCCATCGCGAAACGGCAGATGGTAGAAGAAGAAATCAACCGTATGCTCCAATGGGGAATTATCGAAAGGTCACATAGCCCTTACAACAATCCACTTGTGGTTGTCATCAAATCTGATCAGACAGTTAGACTCGTCTTGGATGCTAGGACTTTAAATAAACATCTTCAGACTGAAAGGGACCATCCATTGCCTATCGATGAAATACTCCAAAATTTTCATGGGAAAAAGTTTTTAACAAGCCTTGATTTAACATGCTCTTACTGGCAAGTGCCCATTGCACCAAATTCAAGGGAGTACACAGCTTTTCTATATCAGGGTAGATCATACCACTTTAAGGTGCTACCATTTGGATTAAATAACGCCGTAGCCAATTTTATACGTGCCCTAGATAAGGTTCTAGGCCCTGAATTGTTAAAGAAAGTACATGTCTATGTCGATGACATCCTAATTGCAAGTGAGACAATTCAGGAACATTGGAATACTTTAACAGAGGTACTTACTGCTCTTCGGAAGGGGGAATGACAGTGAAATTAAAAAAGTGTATTTTCCTAACTTCACAGATTGAATTTTTAGGACATGTCATCACCCCACAAGGAATCAAACCCTCACCAGATAAACTTGCAGCAATAAAAAACTTCCCTAGACCACAGAACAGGACCCAGCTTAAAAGTTTTTTAGGATTGTGTGGTTACTACAGGAAATTTGTCCCAAATCAAGCACTAAACAGTCCACATTTCCAGATTTTATGTAAACAAAACTCCACTGGAAATGGACGCAAGATTGCGAACAGATTTTTCAAAATCAAGAAGCTTTATTACAAAATATCTTACACTCACCAACTGGGATTTACCCATTTGCATTGCCACAGATTCGTCTGACTATGGCCTTGGTGTTGAAATTTTTCAGGAAGTAGAGACGGAGGAAGGCCCTCAGAAACAGACCATTGCTTTGCAAGCAGACTTTTGAATAAAGCTGAACGTAATTATTCAATTACTCAGAAAGAGGCTCTTGCCGCAGTCTGGACTTTCCAACGTTTTCGATATTTATTGTTAGGGAGGAAAGTTATTATTTACACTGACCACAAAGCTTTGTCCTTTCTTCACAAGTGCACACTACTACCTGGCAGATTAACTAGATGGACTTTGTTGTTGCAAGAATTCTCATATGAGATAAGGTACATACCTGGCCAACAAAATATTATTGCTGATGCCCTATCTCGCCTGCCAGAAGGCTTGGATACTATACAAGATACCAAACTTGGTACTGATGGTCCACACATTTGTTACCTTCGACAGGTTCCTTTTGAGAAAGAGATTAGAAATGCATTACAGACCATGCAACAAGAGCAGGATAAAGATCCAACCCTTAAAATGATAAAAGAAAAGTTACTGCAAGTAGAAAATACTGATAAACTACACTCCTACTATTGTATTAAGAATGGAGTACTTTTTCAGCGTACGAATGTTTACACAGATTGCTGGAAATTATGTATTCCAGAACACTTGCTGGAGGCTTTAATTAAATATCAACATTTAAGCCATGGTCACAGTGGACCACAAAAATGCTTTCAGATTTTAAAACAATATGTTTATTACCCTAACTTGTTAAAATGGATTAAAAGGTTTTTGTTACCATGCAAAGTGTGTCAATTAAATAAAATTGATACGGTTCAAAGAGCAGGAGAACTACAACCCATAATACCTACTAAACCATTGCAGTTGTTATCACTAGATTTATTTGGGCCACTCCCTAGATCCAGGGGAGGATATACATCTGCGTTATTATGGATGTCTTTTCCAAATTCATTAAACTATATCCCATTAAGAGACCCACCACAGAGGTAATTTTTTCCAAAATCACAACATTTTATACCTCAGGTAGGACACCCTCAGGCGGTACTTACAGATAATGGCCCTCAGTTTGCTAGCACTAAGTGGAATGATTATTTACAATCATTACAGATACAAACCATTAAGACTGCATATTACCATCCCCAGGCTAACCCTGTTGAGCGCGTTATGCGCGAGCTAGGGAGATGGTTTCGCACATATTGTCATGAGAATCATAAGAATTGGGCAATCCAACTTCCTCACATTGAAGATGTTTTAAACTCGCTACCTCATTCATCAACTTCTTTATCGCCTTTTGAAATAATGTTTGGCAAAAGGCCACCACATGTTATAGATGAGCTTATCACATTCCCATCTCTTAAGAATAACTCATATGAAAAGTCTTTAGAGATAGCTTTACATCAACTACAAAAGAAAGCAGAGGAACGTAAAATACGTCATGACAAAACAATTTCACACACATCTTACAAGATTGGCGACTTAGTATTAGTCCAAAAACACATCAAATCTTCTGCCATTAAGGAAGAAACAAAGAAATTTTTTCCTCTTTATGAAGGACCATTTAAGATTACAGATGTGCAGAATGTCAATAACTATACATTAGTTCACCCAGATACCAATAAATTAAAAGGGAGGTATCATGTATCGGCACTAAAACCTTTTTACAACACTTAATCCTTCAGGGACATGCACCTTGCATGCGTGGTTGGCACCCACGAGGTCCCCAGCTGTGACTGTCTTTGCTTCTTCTAATCTTTGGGACAGTCTCATCTTTCTTTCTTTCCTATCGGCTACTCTCAGCCACCTCTTCTTCTTTCAACAAAGCTTGGCTGGCCAGCAAGTTTCTGTTTTTCCAACCTAGAGGATAGTGGAGCTTAAGCTCTCCCCATTGGGTTGGGGCCTCAGTGGGTTTTCGGGGGGCATCACATACCATGCCTGGGCATTACCTAAACCCACTCCTTTCGGGCTTTCAGCTGGGGAGTGTGGTATCTTATCTAAACAGACACATTTATCTTTATCCTTTGAAATAGACTGCACTGAATCTCCCTAACCTTCTACCTGTCTCTTATTTCCGTAGTCAATGAAGAGGACATACACCAAAGGAGGTTGTTACTCTTACGGGTGGTTGTGCTATTTCCGCCGGATATGCCGACATTGCAAATTTTTTTTGCACATGCAATGGTCGTGATTTTTTTTCGGGGAGATTCCCAGTAGCAGTAATGTTTGGAATTTTTTTTTAATCTACTAATATCCTCAGCTATCTCTTTCCTTCTTGACTTCTTCCTCTACTCTACCTTTCTTCCATACATACATTGATACGTTATACATTGATAACTTAGTTGGTTATACACCACCTCCAACATTGGGGTGAACTCTATTGACATAATGATTCGATACTCTATTTTGACTTCCAACCACCATACTGGTTCCACGCAACTATGTTGCGATTATACTACTTTTATACTTTCATTCTACACAGCAGTGGACTGCTGCTAGGAACATACGCTTCCTTACAAGATATTACCCTATACACTCGTCTAATACTCTTATTATGGAGATTTCCTTTATTAATGATGATAACAGAATTTTGAGAGTAATGTTCTATTAACAAATACACGATAACACTTGAACTAACTTCCATAAACTATAACTGATTTGAGTATACAACTTTTCTTGTGACATTATTCTGAGATATTGGGTCCAGGGGACACACACACCCCATTATAAGCACACATAACCAGGACCTACCTCTGTTGCAGAATAAGTTGTTATAATATTTATAAAGGATATGTGACTTTTTTGCACCAGTGTACTGGTGAACACAACTAGTGTTGTGATACTTTAACATAAGAGATCTTTTGTAACATTTCATGCACACATACACTACATAATTACTTATCTACACTCATTTTACACAGCAGTGTACTGCTGCTTGGAAACTACGTTTCCTTATAAGTTACAATTTACCCCTACACATTTTTAGATGTTCTTTTCTTTGGGGATAATACTATGTAAATAAATCTAATAACTAATATTTCTTATGATTGTAACAACTTCTGTTGAGTTAAGTGATCCAATAACTTGGCATGGACCAAGTTCATTTCACTATGTTTTAATTTGATATGGATATGCTTGTATTTTTCTTGTACTTTCTTTATATGTATTCCTCTGGATCATTTCTTGTAACATTAATTACTTACAGGACTTATAACTTGTACTTGTTTTTCATTTTTCTTGCTATTTGTAATTACCATCTTTGCTAGAAAATAATTTTTGTTTCACTTTCTAACAACTTGTGAAAATTTCATTGTAATTACCATGGTTATTGTAATCTTACTTTTGTAGCTATTTTTGTATTGTATCTTAATTTTTCGTTATGTATATGTTAGTGGGTAAGAACAGTTTGGCCGCCACTAATCGACATATTTTGTTTTCTGTTTTGTATCTTTCACAGACCAGCTAGCTGACCGAGTTCCCCAGCTACTCCTGCTGCGTCAGGAACTGGGGATGAGGGACTTTGCTCGGCAGAGCTAGCCATAAGGCTGTTGGTTTATATAATTACGAGCCTTAAAGTCTGCGCCCGTTTCAGGACTTGGGTTTTCACCCATTTAGGGGGTTCTGCGACAAGGGTTTAAAGTGTATAAAGGGAAAGTGGTAAGGCCATAACAAAACAGTGTAATATGCAAACAAGGACGTTCACAGAACGAAAGACTTTCCAAAATGGAATTCTAAAAAGAGATTATTTGTAAAACACCATTTTGTTTCTTATGTCTATGTTTATAAAATGTTAAACTTTAAGGTTTTTTCTGAAAACAAATCTGATGTTCCATTGTAACAATATTTTTCAGTGTACTGTTGTAATTTGCATGTATACAATTTATGTCTTATATTTTGATAATATGTTTGATATTTTGAGAAATTTTGTGAGAACACACAGGCTTATGATTTTGTGATTATTTATATTTTGTATTTTACATTTTTGCCATTTGATCAGAAATTCTCATTAAGGTAGATCTTTTAAGAGTGAATGAGTTTGAAGATTTTTGTAATAATTTTGTGAGTGGAAATTAAAAGTTTTTGGGATTGTTATAAGTAAGAATATTTTGTTTTGAGTATGAATGATGGAGAGAGAACCGAACCAACAAGAGATAGTTAGATTTTGTGGGAATAATTCATTTCATTTGGGGGAATTTAAATTTAAATTTTTTTTTGCTTTTTTTTCAAGATATTCAGTTAGTTTTCTTGGGAAAATAACCTCAATCTTCGGGGGGCATGTAAGCATCTTAGGATTTTGGTTAAATTCTAGCCTCTCACCTTTAGACATTAGAGGGAAAGCTTATTCTGTAGTAAAAGATCGTTTTCAGTTCATGTTTAGGTTATGGGAGGAAAGCTTTGTATAGCATAGAGATACCGTAACCAAACACACTAAATAAAAACCTTTTAGGGATAATAAATGCACCCATAATTAAATAAAGGCTCTAAATAAACCTTTGATAACAAAAAAAGAGACATCAGTTTGGGAGGAAAGAGATTAAATCCCACAACTTCAATTTCAAATAATAAATTTTGATATAGGCTAACTTCGTAGTTTCTAAACCAATTTGAATGCAGTAAAGACCTTTAGTAGTTGCTAAACGCCGAATATAAACTCTGAATAATAATAAACAAACTTTTAATCAACTGGAAATTAAATAATCAGTAATAATATTACCTTGGACTTAGGAATTGCTAACTGGGGAACATTTTGTCATTTTAAACCAATTTTAGGAGCAATAAAGTAACTTAATAGCAAGTAAACCAACTAAAGTAACTTTCTGTAGTGATATTAACACCTTTTACTAACCTTTGATATGATAATCCATAATAATCCAGTTCAGTGCACAAGTAATTTCTAATATTGGGCATTTCACTGTTTTAACACACTTTCGAACCAAATAAAGTAATTTTAATGAAGTAATCAGGCAATGAAAAGATAAATTCACTAAAATTTCGTAGTTTCAGAACATTTAAATAACTTAAATCAATTTGTTTATACTTCGTCAGATGCACTTCACTTATAATAATTTTTATCTCAAAATCCTAGAGAACATTCGAAATAAAAAGTAGATTTCCGGAAAGAACCAAAAATCTAATATCACATATAATTATTTCAAGTGATTCTAAGCAATAGAACAAATTCTATAGGCATCTTAAAATTTATTTCTCAGTACATCCACGTGTGGAGTTTAGAAATTAATTACAACTGTTTACGACCCGATATCGAGATGAGATAACTTTCAGAATATGTATTTTTACTCAGAGAATCTCATGGTAATTTTAGATTTGCGATAAAATTAATAGAAATAAAGATATAAAAATAAAACTGAAATTGCACTTTGGTGACGCCGTAGTTAAAATTTCACTGAACCAATTTTAATGAAAATTACACCAATAAAATCAGGGATTTTTGTAGAACACAGTGATAATAAGATAATTTGCATAAATCATAGCATTAATAAAATGACGAAATGCAGAAGTTTCCAGTACGAAAGTTAATCCCCAGAGTAGAGGAATAGTTTCACCTCCTACACTTAAAACTTTTTAAACCAGTTGCTTAAAATTATTCACTAAATATTCATCATTTCACAATTAAATATGGTCGAGACACTGCCACACTTAAAGTTTTGGATAACCGTTTAGTTACTGAGATATTTTCAGGCCTAGATCGCCTAGGCGCCAGTAGAAACTTGTATTTTGGCTCTGACGTCAGCGAGGGTATAAATGATAGGTCGCGGTGACGTCTTGTCTTTTCCTGGTTGCAGTCGTGTTAGTAAGATGAATTAGGCGTGTGTTGGTAGGTTGGCGGTTCCGACGTTCAGTGGGTAGATCAGATCTTAGGTTGGCATTGCTGGAATCGGCCATGATGGCTCCCAGGGCGAGGTACTCATTCTCGTAATATGAACTTGTAAATCTCCGTCGGGGTTGGTGCGGGTTACCTCTCTCCATGATCTGTAATTTTTGGATCGATTGTTCGATTAGCCTACGCAACTTAAGAATGCTGTTTGAACTTTGAATTTCATTTTAATAACTTGAAGAATTTTTGGAAAATGTGAACTGTTTCATTTCTGTAACTACTAAAATACCTTTTCAATATTTGGGTCATCAAATATTGTGGCGACCTTTTAGCATTCTCGTTGCATCCTGGCAACATGGTCAAACTAAATTAAAGTATGCAACAAACTTTCTTTGGACAGTAAGGTGCTACCAAGACTGTTAGTTAAGGTACTAAGCGATACTCGACCCCGGTATGCAGCTTAGTTCCTTACACTATATATAGGACCCTTGAAGCAGGGGTGGAATCAGTCATTGGAAAGTACTTGTAGGGGTAAGCCATGCAAGTCTTACAGCTGAGTTTGTGCGATGAGTGAAGAAGAACCCAGGAGTTTGAAGTAGGCACAAGGCTAAGAAGTCCACCATGTTGGTATAAAGTGCATAAGTGATCAGGCTCTTGATGTAACTGACTTTTATACAGTTAGGTGTTCTTGGGAATTGGTTGTACCTTAACTTATCGTTTATACTTGCAGTAATATTATTTTGTAAAGGAAGTTTCGATGCTGTAAATTGGTCACCGAGTGATGTAATTATTTTCAGAATACTTAGTTTGAAATTTATTTGAATTTCTACGGTGCACATTATTTCTACAATACCGTCTTCTGCTGAGGTTATCAGCTGGATGGCGACTGCAAGATCAAATTGACAATCTACCCTTAGGCCACACTAACAAAGTTCAAGATAGGCTGTTGTATGTGAACCCTGTGTCAGCTTTTACCCTGACACTGTCCAATGTGACCTACTGACTTGAGTCTGTTATCAAAAGTTATGTCAAGATATTTACAAGTCTTCGACAAACAATTCTTACCCCACCGTATAATCATAATCAACCTTTAGGATTTTTTTTAATATCTTTTTACTTAATAAGCTGACTGTTCTCTGCATTTATCTTCATCCCATGTGTACCAACCCAGCTAGATATCCTGTCCAGCTCACCCTGCAGCTGGTC
>JARYHS010013187.1:0-25000 GCA_031002005.1 Vandiemenella viatica | reverse complement strand
TTTTTAATGATAGATGAAACCACAGAAATAAAGATTTGAGGCAAGTAGTATATCTGTAAATCAATAAAATCCATATATTTATTAAGAGAGCAAGATTTTTTTATTTTTCAAAAGATATTAGTGCTAAAAAGAATTCGCGATATTAAATTTTATAAGAATCAAAATGTGATCCATGAAAGTCATTTTCATGCCAGATTTTATTCTTATAAATGGATTTCCTGTGCCCCTTACTTTGATTTTGTCTCTTGAAAGTTTTAATGCTTTTCTTTAGTCAGCTCTGAAACAGCCTTCTTAAGCAGTCATTCAATAAAAATGCATAAGTGATTTCACAAAACAGCTTTTCCAAGCAATTGTCTTAGCATTTTATCATCAGTGCAGTGATAGAAATGTCTGGATATTACTATTGGAATAGAGTTCATTCACTGATACCTGTAGGCTGATATGTATGTGGTTGCAAAATATTCAGTACTAATTGGTGGTTAAGTTCTATCCTTATACACCGGTTGGTTCCATTTAAAAAAAAAAAAATAATAAAAAAATAAAGGGAATTCATTTGGTCAGACATCTCATATTTTCTGAGTTGATTTCTTCCTTGGATTTCATGTTCAATTAAACTCAACCCCAGTAATAATACTTGAAATAGGTTTAAACTTACAATTCAGTCACTATGTACTCCACAAGTACCAGTCAGAATTGGAAAACATTCCCCAGTCTTATGGCACAGAATCATTCACCAAGACTATGGCATTTTCCAACCATATTGTATTTTACAAAGGTAGAATGAGAAGAGAGAGGAAGGTAAGTGCAATGTTCTGGATATTTCATGCATGTTATAGGTAGTAACAAAAACAGAAAGCCAGCAAGTTGAAGTAAGCTTGGCAAGAACAAGACTACAAGATTTTGTACAGGAAAGAAACAAAAAAAAAAATTGGAGCTACATTGAAGAAAGCATGTGAACTAGTAAGGAACTGCATAAAATTTCATGCACTAAATCATTGCCTACTATGTAAACCAAGTTAATCATTTTCTGCCAATTTTATTCTGTTTTAAAAATTCCACTTTGTGTGTTAATAAAACACTAAAAGTAACACAAGTTGAATAAATATAGTCTACATACTGATGCCTTCAAGTGAAATATTGCCATTTTGAAGAAAAAATATAGCTCTCCTCCCAAAGTAAGAAGTTGAGTACAAAACTACAGCTATAATATCTTTCAGAGCTAGGTTCAAGGACAAAAAGATCTCATTGATGAAACAGCAACTGTCGAAGTAATAGGAAGTGACACGAGTGATATCTAGTGGCCACTAAATTTTTCAGACACCATCTACCTGTTACCAATAATTTTATGGTACATTAATTCATGATGAAATTGTGCATTATGTAGAAAACTGATCAGGTTCAGCTGATAAGAATTATATCTCACATACTGCATACAGGGAAGATATACACAGCGGAATTGTTGGCCAAATTATTTTGCAGGTTTTCCTGTTTCTATCTCACAGACACTGAGGTCCTTGGATGTGGAAAGGGTATGGGGGTAAGCAAGAGGAAAGAGTTCAGCTATGGCATATTGAAGGATCCATCCTAGTATTTGGCTTGATAGATTTTGGGAAACCATGGAAAACTGAAATCTGGATTGCTGGAGCAGTGATTGAACCCACAACCTCCCAAATTCTAAGCCTGACCATGAATTGCTCAGCCATCACTCTCAATTTGTGGGTTTGCTGACATTTATATCAAAAGGAGTCTTCGACACAAGCATATCTACAGCAAATGAGGACAAGAGGGTTAGAGAGGGGTGTACAGCTAACAACTAAGAATTTTTCTACAAGAAAAAGAAGCAAACATATTCATCTAGAGTATCTTGTAATTATTTGATTATTGTTATTATTGCTCCATGATTCACTAAAAATTGGTGGTGGAGTGTGCATTACACTAATCCTAATGTGTAACCATTTGTGCATAGGAAAAGATATACAGGATATGGCAAGAGGCACCCATGGGCTATTTTGAGGAACCATCTCAGCATTGACCTGGAGTGATCAAGGAAAACCATGGAAAATCCAGATCAGGATGGCCGGAGGGGTTTATAGATACCTACTCGTATGGGAATCTAAGTTCTCTCATTTTATAACTCCTTTCTATTCCACTCCCTAATCGCTCGTGGAAAAAATAAAGTATAGAAATTAATCGGTTCTGGCCCTGATTTCTCTTATCTTATTTTATTTTCTCTGTCATTCCTACATATTAATGTATCTGGTAGTAATATATGTTTGCCATCTTCCTGAAATAGGTCAGTTGTGAATTTGCTTCTGCCGAGAGCAATGCCTTCAGTGTTCCAGGTCTTCACGACCCAATTCATTCAACATTGCATTTACGCTATCCCTCCAGCTATATATATATACACACCTGTAATGAATCGGGCAGCTCTCCTTTGGACCTTCTCCAATTCATCCATTAACCCCTTTTGATAGGGACCCATACAGAACAACAATGTTCTAAGTGAGGACACACCAGAGCTTTGTATACAATTGATTTAACTTCTGGTGTACATTGTTTTAAATTACAACCTAGAAATCTGAGCATATCGCTCATTTGCTGCAACAATGATATAACTAAAAAAATGAGCTGTCTTGAGTTATAATCTTAGGATGTACCATTCTCGTAAATAACACAACTGATATTATACATTTTTCCTTCTTTTAAATTGTATTATTTCAATAAAACTTGCTGATTAGTTATTTTCTAGTGAATGTATAAAGTTGCTTCACATGAGGCATTTGAATTGGTCCTTCTATAAAATTGACATTTTTGAGTTATGTCACTGTTGCAACAAATGAGCGATTTGATTTGCTCCCAATTGCCTTTTCACTAAATTCATTCCACAACAAATTATTACGAATTGTTACACTTCGATATTTAGTGGAATATACCATTCTAAGGACAGTGCCATTAATTTTATATTCACAGCTAAACGGTATAGCTGTTTTACTTATATGCATGACTTGGTATTTTTTAGCATCTAACACCAGCTGCCAGTCTTTGCACCAACCGATTATTTTCATAATATCGGCTTGTAACAAAGCGCAGTCATTCTGGGTTTTTATTTCACAATAAATAATAGCATCATTGGCAAACAGTCTTTTTCCCCCCCTTATTATGTCGCATAAATCATTAACGTATATGGGAAACAAGTGAGACCTTATCACACTTCCCTGGGGAACCTTGGGCCTCACTTCAGTCAGTGATGAACGCTCACTGTCAAGGACTACACACTGTGTTATATCCCTCAAAAAGTTTGCAACCCAGATGCATATTTGTATAGATATAACATAACTATGAAGATTCTTAATTAATATAGTTTGAGGTACAGTGTCGAAGGCTTTTTTAAAATCTAATAGAACTAAGTAAACCTGGGATTGCTTATCTATAACCCTGCTCAAGTTGTGAATTAAAAGAGCAAGTTGTGTCTTGCAGCATTGGCCTTTTCTGAATCCATGTTGGCTTGAGCTTAAAAGGTCCTCTTCATCCTAAAACTGCACGACATTTGAATGGATAATATGTTCTAAAATCCTACAAAATATTGAAGTTATTGAGATCAGTCTATAATCTTGAAGATCATTAACACTCCCACTTTTAAAACTGTATTATACTATTATGAATGCCTAACCAATACCAAACTACAAAAGTCAATCTCATAGTTAACTGCTAACTGCTAACTGCTAAGCCAAACCATAGTGTTAGGGTGACCACTGATTAATATACTAGAAATGTCTGTTGGTGAATCAGAAAACTGACGGCAACAGTGGATATTCATACAATTATGGATAAGGAAAGGGAAGAAGTTACTGAAATATGAAAAAGACAGAGATATTAAATAAATAGTTTACTAAGACTATTCGGGAATATCATTCAGGGATGGGAGAGTAAAATCAGAGCCGGAACTTTTCTGTATAAATAGAAATGAGCATACTATGAAATTAGAAATAAGTTTTGATACCCAGGTGAAAATGATAGCCAACCAATTGCATCAATTAGGTTTATTTAACCTTGACCGTGGTTTCGACGATCATGAGACCATCATCTTCAGAAGGACCTACAGGACATTTTTAAGAACTCTTTTTTATTTTTTTTTTTTTTTACAAACCGAGTTTAATAATAAATAGTATGATAAATATCATTAGATAAACACCTAAACCTTAACATCAGCTACACAATATTATATGATACTCACTCGTGGAATCACATGTACTCAGAAAGGAGCCAAGTAACTCTTGTCATATCGTAGTGCAATGTGCACTTATGTCAATGGTTATAATGTAAATTTTAAAATTTCTATTACATTGTCAAGCATGTTAAATACATCCGTCCACCAGTCCAAAATGTACATATTGGGTGGGTGATTTCCACTGACTGGCTAAGATGTGGCCACACTAATAACAGGTAAATAAAGTAGATGGTGCCACCGCGTACAAGGATGCGCATAGCCGTAATGAATGGCCCATACATACAATAATTATTAACTAAAAATGGAGTGATATAAAGATAACAACTGACGTGATACTTTATTATAAATGCAGCAAGTCTTAAGTATATACAGAATTCTGAGGAGAACCAGCATCGTGTCATGGACAATTAGCCTTATCTTCCTACCCGGTAAAAAGTATCAGCTTAAAGCCTTTTAAAACAAGGTCAAGGTTAAATAAACTAATTGATGCAACTGGTTGGCCATCATTTTCACCTGAACAACTCTCACCATTGCTGAAATGCAGCCATGTTCAAAATTTTAAAGTTTTGATATTGTATGGGGAAAGCTAAAAAAGTGCAAAGGAGCTGTTAGGGGTAGCATTACTATAGATGTACTAAAGTTAGATATCCCATTGCTCCATAACTCAAAATATTATTTAAAGTTCAAAAACTTGCTTCATACCAGAGAACTGCATGAAAGTGCCATTGATGATAAAGTAAGGGGAGACACACAGAGTTGAAAATCATAAACAAATTAGTTTGATCCAAGTGGCATATAGCTGGAGAGCTCAATATTTAACCATATGAGAAATGTGTAGAAGGAAAGTAAGTGTTTTTAAATAAACAACACATATTTAGGAGATGTTATTCATTTAAATTGCAGTTATTAGACTAGATGTAAGATATTTTGGATGAAATAGATAAGAGAAGCCAGGGTGGTAGAATAGCATTGGACTCATCAAACGCATTCAAGAGAATGAGCCATAAAAATAGTGTAAGTAAGACAAAATACCATTGGGAGTAGATAAAAAAAAAATTCTTGCTGATTGGAGGAATTATTGTAAAAGGTAGGAAGCAAGGAGTTCTGGTAAGGAATAGCAGTATCAGAACAGGTGAAAGTGAAAGCAGAATTGCCACTTGGTGATGTAATAGAACCATTGCTTTTCATTACTTTAATGAATGTTTGGTTGATAGTTTACAGTCAGAAGTTGGGTCATTTGCAGATAATAGTGTTATATAATAGTGTTATATAATAGGATTAAAACTGGAAAGAATTGTCAACACCTACAGATGGATCTGCACAGGATTATCCAGTTCGGTAGGTCAACATGGAATGAAGATAAATTTTGAAAAGAGTCAGATAGAAAAAAGAAAGTTTTGTATAATTATAAAGTGGGATGGGTATTGCTTTTTGGAGAGAGTAATGAGAGGATGTGTCAGGTATAAGAGGGAATTTGAATACAAAATCTCTGCCAGACCATTGGTCAAGATGGTGGTTAAGTTTTAGACCTAAATTATGGGTATCTCTCAAATACAGGACTTAGAGGGGGCACAGAGAGGACAGCTAGATTTGTTTGTGAAAATTAACCTGGAACACAATTAGTAACAAATGATAAAGCAGCTGGATTGGGTGTAATTAGAACACAGGAAGAAGAGAGAGCTGAGAATATATTTGATATATATTAATTATAAAGCAAGGATGGATGGTTATTATCTTTACTACTTGGAAGCAATGATACTAAAGAAAAATGAAACTATGTTAGGTAATATAAATAACATATGATAGGTAATGTAACCTATCACTCACCAAAGGACTGCAATGAGTTTGCAAGACATGAGAAGAAACCAAACATACAATACATTGTGTATCAAAAAGAATCATCAGACTTAAAAAAAAAAAAAAAAAAAAAAAAAAAAAAAAAAAAATCAAAACTATTATGTTATTTGAGATATGTGCATGAACTATGTACTGTTGGAAAGAGCAAACCCTCGAGGTTTACATGGTTCCTGCTAGGTAGCAGGAGTGTGCACCCACTTCAGTTCAACTAATAAAATTGGCTTCGGGACAACAGAAAGTTGTTTAGTGTTCTACGTTTTACACAGTGCGGGTCAGTAATAAGTGTTTAGCGCGACTTTCGTACTAAGTATGGTGTGAATCATCCTACAGCACAGAGCATTAGATGATAGCATTAACAATTCCAAAAAACAGGTTGTTTGTATAAAGGCAAATTGCCAGGCTGCCCCCGACAGTCTGACGCAGACATTGAATGCGTCTGCCATACATTCACAATGAGTTCACAGAAATCCATTTGCCCTGCAGCTTGAAAGCTCAACATGCCTCCAATTTTGGTCTGGTGTGTGTTGCGTTGACAATTACACATGAAACCATACAAAATTCAGCTACTGCAATCTCTTTGTGAAAGTGACAAACTACAATGTGTGGAGTTCTGTAATTTCGTTCTTGGCAAGATTGAGGAAGACAGTTTTCTTCCATGCTTAGTGTTTAGTGATGAGGTAATATTCCATTTAAATGGTATGGTGAACCATCATAATGTAAGAATATGGGGTATGGAACAACCACATGAAGTTGTATAACATGAGAGGGACTCTCCAATATTGAATGTGTTTTGTGCAGTTTCATGGAAAAAGTTGCACAGTCCATTTTTCTTTACCAAGAACACTGATACAGGAAGCACATATCTCAATATGCTTGAAAACTTTCTTTTCCCACAGTTGGAGACTGTTTCAAATGACTTCATTTACCAACAGGATGGGGCACCATCCCACTGGTATCTGGAAGTGCTGGAATTTTTAAATCATAGGATTACTGAATGATGGATCAGTCTCACTGGACCTAATGATTCAGCCTTACATTACTGGCCGCCTCCAAGGTCACTGGACCTGACTGTATGGGATTATTTCTTGTGAGGGCTTATAAAAGACTGTTTATGTGCCTCCGTTACAAACAACAATGAATGAACTGAGTCATCGCATAACAGCAGCTGTGGAAGCTGTCAATCAAGACATGCTTGCTGCAGCGTGGGAAGAATTTGAATACCACATTGACATATGTCATGCACCTCAAGGGGGCATATTGAACACGTATGAAAAGGTATGAATAAAAAAACTGCGTTTCCCATTCATTAAAAAACAAAATTCATTGTATATGTTTATTAGTTTCAGAAATATAGACTTGCCAAATCAGATGATTCTTTTGGATACACCCTGTATTTCTTTTTATAATCTTATTCATGTATGGAGGATCGGGCCATTTGGCAAGGGAGGCATGCACACACCAAAGCTTAGCTCATGAGGTTAGGTTTGTATGTTTGTGTTAATTTCATGTGTTGTATACTCATTGCAGCCTTCAAACTTTGGTGAGTGACTGGTTATTTCCCCTATTGTAGTGGAACCATTATGCTCCTTTGTAAAAGAAAGCATTACAGTAGTAATCAAGCTTGGGAGAGTTTAAAATATTGGCACTTCAAATAGCTGGTTAGTGACATCAGGGTCCACCATGTCTATGGCCAGAGAAATGTGAACCCCAGAGGAAGGCATGAAGTGCTCAGCGGTAAGCACAAAATGGGCAGTCAGTCGCCGAATGGGGAGTAGTGCAGTTGGCTGTGAAGCACAGTCTGGGTTTAAAAGGTGTGTATGAGTGAATGCAGTGTAAAATTGTACAAATAGCCGTTCTTCAAATAGAAGATGTAACTTTGGGATTAACGAAGTCAGAGGAATGTATTTGTGATGGTGGCAGTGCTGGATGAATGCATAAAGAAGAAAAATTAAAATAGTTTTTGTGAAATGACTAATAATTTATTCTGTAGTTATACTAAGTATTTCCGAATATTGTCAGTTGGAATCTGGGTGGGGGCTACAAAAAGTGAATTTCTATCTTTAAAGGGAACGTTAGACAAGGATTTAGTTAGTAAACCTTATTTCCCAGTGAAAGCATGATAAAGTACACTAGTGTGATTGTGTGTGAGAATAGATGATTTTGGATGTTTTATTATTAAAAATGTAAATTTTTATTGCATTTTAACCGTGGCTTTCATTTAAATAGTAAAGAAATGCTGTGTTGGATCCAATCTGTATTTTGATGTCTATGATTTATATATATATATGTTTGTTTGTTGCTTGTTAATTGTGTATTTCATGTTAGTAGTAAGGACATGCTGACCCGTTATTTCCCCTATTGTAGTGGAACCACTTTGTGCTCCTTTGTAAAAGAAAGCATTGCAGTAGTAAGCAAGCATTTGAGATTTGAAAATATTGGCACTTCAAACAGCTAGTTAGTGACAGCATTGTCTGCCATGTCCATGGCTAGGGAAATGTGAACCCCAGAGGAAGGCAGGTGTGCTCAGCTGTAGGCACAAAACAGGCAGTCAGTTACCGAATATGGCGTAGTGCAGTTGGCTGTGAAGCGTAGTTTGAGAATATGTGTGAATGCAGTGTAAAATTGTACAAATAGCTGATCTACTTCAACTAGAACCCGTAATTTTTGGGGTTATTGAAGTCCTAGGAATGTATTTGTGATGGTGGTGTTGAATGAATGCTTACAGAAGACAAATTAAAATAAATTTTTGTGAAATGACTAACAATTTATTCCATAGTTATTATACTTAATATTTCTGAATATTCTCAGTTGGAACCTTGGTTGCAGCCATACAAAGTGAATATGAGAAACAAGGCCTTCCGGGCGTATCGTTGACACAAATTCTTCACAGGTGTGCCGCCGGATGATATTTTCAAATGAAAAGCTTTCGGCAGCTTGCACTGCCGCCATCATTCGGTCCATTGTATATAAGAGAACAACAAGAACTGAACTGGATGGCGGAACAGCAGCGGGCCAGGATCGTATCTTCTTCTGATTGGCTGACTACAATGCCCGTCTCCATTCTGTGTCTGTAATTGGTCGGCTCTGGAACCAGCTGTAGATAGGGTCAGACGGATCTGCCAGCGCCATCCTACTATCCATCAGCTAAAGCCGTAGTTGTTATAGAATGGAAAGAAGATGATCTACACGTGTCAATGTCCACATAATGTCACTGTTCATATCGCGTCACTGTTCACATCGCGTCACCATTCACATTATTCTACTATCATTAATCATGATATTTTATCACGAGAAACCATAGGTCTTCTGAAGACCCTACTCTTACAATCTGAATACTATTTACCACAATGAACAGCCTCAACACTCTACTTAGAACAAAATTTCAACAAGTACTGATTACTCTGTTTTGAAAAAATCTCAGGCTTTCCACTGAGGGAAAGGGTGGGGTGTCAAGTCAGTGAATGAGTTAAAAATTGACATTCATTAATTTGATGTGATGTTTTGAAGTAGTTCAATTTTATGCATCTATTAATTGGAGGCCCAAGAATTCTTTATACCACTGATACACTGTAAAATCCTCCAATCTTTTGTAACTGTTTATCATTGTCACAAGAATTGAAATCACAATTGCAATTTTACTGTTCCATCTATTACAACTTCCTCAATAAGCTTCACTTTTCTGAACTCTGCTTTAGGTAACTACCTAACAGCCCAACTTAAACATCAGACATGGCCATGTCTTCAACTTAAAAATGAAACCGATGATCCAACCCCTTTATTATCAGTTTCTCATTTCAAACTTCTTGGGAAAATAAAGTTTAGTTTCATTGTTAATTTTAATTTGGTATAATGTCCTCAAGGTTAAGGTTTCCACACTCTGCAGTAGAACAGAGACCTATTTTTTTTACTCTGTCTGGTGCATGCTCAACCCACAAACTAAATGAAGATACATTCTGTGAGTCTACATGACTGGAACTAACCTTGTCTTGCATGGAACTAAACATTATATCAATAGTTCATTTGAGACGTCTACAGTGTCTTAAGAGAATGCAAGTAATATGAGTATTCAACATATGTTGTATTCCAGTTTCACTTAAACTCTACTCCAATATTTCTTAGTAATTTCGTTCAAAGTAGTACCCATTAATTATTACTTTAAAACTAACTTAAGTAGTTTTTAACATTGTTAGTCGGGTACAAGTATCGACTAAAAATATATAGTTGTATTTGATTCTGTTTACCTGCAGGTAAACATTTGTGTCACCATATTCCAGAGTCCTGTGTGAAAAGCTTGCAGAATTACACATACTGGCTTGGAGAATAACTTGTATCAGTAAAAACCTAAAAATTTTAAATTTAATATTTTTTTCTGTATAGATTTTGTCACCATAAAGTTAGGTTGACAAATTATTTTAAATTAAACTTCAAAATCACAGACTAAAAATATTTCCTCTCCAACTTGAAAATACGAGTTTGTAAAATAATTGCTAGTAGCATCCTAACACCAAAAATACAACACATTTTTTTGAAGTACAGCAATTAATAACACAGTCTCTCTCTTAATACATAGGTACAATATTAAAATCAGCCTTATCAGTAAAAATGGAGGCCGCATAGCTTAGGTGGTAGTGTGTCTGACTAAGCTCCAGATGACTGAGATTCGATTCCTATCGAAGCCTAGGATTATTCCTCGAAGCTGAATGTACCATGGGGGGAAACTTCATGGGAAGGTAAAGAAAAAGGGCCAGACTGTGTAGCTGACCACAGCACAACCACTCGAGTGCCAACAGTCAGGAAATAGGAATGCCGAGCTCTACCTCTACTAATCCTAATGTAATACAGCTTGAACGCTGTGAAAACCCACTGCCTTTACCTTTTTTTATGAGTAAAAATGAATAATGTATTTAATAATGTATTTTTTCCCTTTTTTGGTGTTTTTATTCAGTTATTACCTTATTTATTATGTAAGATTAGACATATGTAAGATTAGACATATGCAGGATCATTGGAGATGGCTGACAGAGAATTGCCCACAACTGTTCTGCCTGGAGAATAGTGCTGAAATTCTGTCTGGACTCTTGGCTCAGAGGCCATGTCACTTCATGACCGAATTGACTGATGATGATATTATGTAACAGAGCATCTATACATAATAGGGGTAAATACACCAGAAGATTGTAAAGATTATGAAACTTATATGACATACAAATTATGTGAGAAACTAATCAATAAGTGCAACAAAAGTGAACATTTGTTATTACTGGACAATTTGAATACCAGGGATGTCTATGTGTCCATACATAACAAGTCATGGAGAAAAACATTTGAATTGAAATGTCAGTAACCTTAGTGACTTTTCATTTCTTAATAATCTAGAAATTAGTAGTACTTTCTTCAGGATAAAGAAATTACACAGAGTGGAGAAGAAAATGATATCTTAAATATGTTATTGCAAATTGAAATTATAATTGCAAGGTACTGATAAATGTATAAATGTTACAAGTGACAACATAAGCTCAAACAACTTTCTGGTATAATCTGAAGTTCACATCCTTCCAAGATGATAAAAACACACACACACACACACATAAGATCAAAAGAATAAAGTTAATCTTTCACAAGAGGAAAGGAAGAAGAGACAGAGAAAACTTACAAATCATAAGTAAAAGTGATGATTTTGAACAAGAATGAAAATATAAATAAATCCATGGATAGAAGCACTGATGAAGTTTTTCCTTAAAATTCAGTTCAGAAAAGAAAAAGTGGTTTACATCATGGGATGACAGAAAGCAAACAAGAAAAATCAGGCTCATAATATCTACTAGCAATTACCCACTGGGTACAACAAAGGAAATAAAATGCAGCTAAAAGAATAACTATAAAGAAATAGAGAACCATAGGTCCATTTTTATCAGATATATTGAAAATAATATTCATGGAAATCAACTCATTACAATGAATTAATGAGACACTTTAATAAGTAATAGAAGGATACAGCACAGATAAACATAATATTAGAAGAGCAATTTAGAGCATTATACAAATCTTTGGTATGATCTGTGAACAAAGGAAATGATCTCTCAAATCATGTACATAGACCAGATTGACATTCAACATCTATACAAAACTACAAAAATCTGAAAAACAAACTCAACAAGAATTAGTGGTATAAACTCTTGAGTGCATAAAATATGAATGTATATTCTAAAGATTCTTCCACATACTTTCAGCATGCGCTGGATGAAATGAAATGTCCTAAAAGAAAGAAACAAAGCAGAAGTGCTCAATTATATTTTTTAAAAAATCTGAAGCAATGTGTGTAATAACTATGAAATATATTTTCTTAAGGCTGCTACAAAAATTGTAGCAGCACACTGAAATCTTCAAACTATCTCTGATACATTAAAACTTTTTTTTGGCAACTGAAAATTCAATACATTACAGCTCAACATCCAACTAAACAAACTTGGTATCACCGATGCAGTTTTATCTGAAGAATATTTGGAATTTACAAAACTGCAGTATTGAAGATATTACCTTTTTAATGTTAAAACAACTAAGAAACAGAAGAACATAGCATTTGTAAACTGCAAAAAGGTTTTCAATAAAATAAATTTAACATTAAAATGGCAAATGCTGAAAGTTAAAGGATTCCTAAAACACCCAGTAATACCTTTATAACAAGTTTTTGTAATATACCACAATTGTAATTGATAATGAGCCTATCTGTTCGAAGAACTAAAACCTATCTATATTAGTCAGTGGTGTATGACTCCTACTATTTGTACAGCTTATAAAGACAAAATTAGGAAATAGAAATTCAGTTTCTGTAAGTATAATTAGTAATCGGATGTATATGAGCAACATTCTAGCCACAGACCAACTTATTATCAACGAAAATAAATACATCTGCAGTCATCAATCTGCTGCCAAAATAAGTTTACTGTTGAATTTAACATGAAAATCTCAAAACCAAAATAATGCACCTTAAAGGAAAGTTTCCTAAAAGATCAAAGTTTTAAATGATATAAGAATGCAAGTACCCTCCTTGCAATATTTGGGATGCATTATCACTCATTAAAATAACAAGGAAATATTTTTTTAAAAAAACTTAAAACGAAGAAAGCGAACTTTGATTAACTACGATAAGGTAATGGCAGTTGCTGCTGTGTTGAAAGGATCACAGGGGTGATTGTAAAACCAAAAAGATAAGAACATAATTCATTCATTAGAAAGAATGTACATGGACAGAATACAGAATTAAGACACCAGAAATGAGCTCTTTATCATCTCACTGTATGAAAATCACAAAGTTAAAAATAAAACATTTCATTTTGAGGAAAGAATGGCAGATTGATTTCACAAACAAATGTTTTCTTATAAACCAATATGGGAGAAAACCCTCCAGAGGTTGGAAGTTTGACTTTGCCAATTGTAACAGGTAAAATAAAATAAACTAATCCTTGTGTGAATAATGAAACATATTCAAGATATTAAGCTAGCACTCTTAGTTATATGATTGATCCTTCAAATGAATCTGCTTCTTGTCAAATAGCACGATATCCGCTTTACTGTTTGTTATTTATTACTATTGCTTCACAGATCCCAGTCAAAGAGGGACCTATACGATATGGAACATATCATCGTTAGAGGAAAAGAACCAAAGTCAGAAGCCCATTTTGTTTTTTACCTACCTCATCTTTGATTTAAATTTAATTTAATTTTAATGGAACACATTATTTGGTTTGTTTTAAAATGCCTGCATAACAGAAGTCAGTAAATATCTGATCATTGTCTTAAAATTCATATTTTTTTTAGTAAAAAGTTGCAAAAACTGAGAAAAAAAGTAGCCAAAGTCTGATGTGTACTAAGAATATACACAAAATTACCAGAAAAGTCAATTAAAATTAAAAAGAATATGAATATGCGTTATAAATAATTTAGCTTGTTTAACATTCATAATATTTGATAACTTCCCATCTAAGTAGTAAGTGTTAAGTTTCTTCACACTAATAAGTTCAGCTAGTGACAAAAGCCTTTTTATTTGTTTTGGTGATGTGAAACAGCATTTCAAATCTCTTTAATAAATTAATGAAATATCAACAGAAATTATGGGGATGCAACTTAGGGAACTCTGAGGTGTCCTACTTAGAGCGTCTTTGACTTCACTGTTTCAGGCATTTAAAAAGAATGTTGGGTAGATATCAAAGTAAACAATGACTTCACTTAAGTATTTTTGGCAAATAGCATTCTATAACAGATTGTTCCTTTCTTTCTTAGGAACACTGTAAAAACACTGTTTAATTCACCCATGCAAAATCTTGAACTCTCACTGAAACCACTTATGGCATAACTAGCAGGATACTTGTGTCAGTCTACCACTGCAAACTTCAAAACACTTCATTTCATTTGATATGTACATGTTCAAATATATGGTGCCAGAATGCAACACCAGCCAAGTGAAATAAAGAGAGGGGTCTGTCTTAGGGACAAGGTCCAAGTTCGGTTACTTTCATGTAATTTACATAGATACAAAAGGAACAATTATTTTTTAATTTAATTTAATTGTGATAGAGCACATTCTCTGGTGACAACTTCCCTATTTATCCATTTTCAGCCTTTCCTATTCCCACATACTTATGCCCTCTACCAATTTAAACTTAAAATTCTTTCAGCTATATGATAAATTACTCATCATTTCTCTTTATAAATTTTTCCAATCCCTGACCCCCTTTCCTACGAAAGATAATTTTTCCATACTCTTATGCCTGAAACAGAGTAGCAGCTCAGGGATATGGTCATCTTTTCTCTTCCATTCACCTCTCTCAATTCTGCCACAAATGCCATCCCATGCCTCATCATCAATACAAGTCTAGTACAGTCCCATGTTGCTCTTCATCCTCCTCCTGTCTTCCAATGAATCCCATTCCAGCTCCTTTATAATTTCAGGTACTGTGTGTTCTTCAGTAATTTCCAAAGACAAATATAGCAGCCCTTCTTTGCACCCTCTCAATATCCTGTATTAGATATCTAAAATGTGAGTCCCATACCACTTCACCATATTCAAGCAATGGTCAGACTAAAATTTTGTAACCTAATTCCCAAACTTCTCTGGTACATCCTCTCTTTATTCTGTCCAACAAGTATTTTGAACCCTTTCCTTCTACCTGTCCAATGTGTCCTGCACAGTTGAGTTTGTTACCAAATGTTATGCTAAGCTCTCTCCCCTTACTCTGTTTGGTTCTCTTCTCACCAGCCTCTAACCTTCTCATGTCCGTGGTATAGTATGTAGGTTCTGTACTTCTCTTTATTTTATGTTTTGCAATAAATATTTATTCTCCATTTTTAATTATCTTCTTGAGCTCTTCCCACTTTGACTCCACTGTACTTATATTTGTTGGAACTTTCCCCGAAATTTCTTTTCATTTCTCAAATTTGTGCCTTTTGATAATTGTACCTATTTCCCCCCCTCAATTTTGGCCACTTGGTTATTGAATCCCCTTCTGTCCATCAGAAATGCACCGTGATTACTTATTCTTTCAGTTGCTTGAAATTGCTCAAGGTTAACATGAAGCTTTATTAGGAAGATATCCAACATGTTTGGTTCCCTGGCATTCAGCTCCACCACTTCCTCATTCTAATTTTAAGGTATTTGAAAATCTCTTCTTCCTTTGTTATTAATTTTATTTTCTGCACAGTTGATACCTGGTAAAATTAAATCCCCATCAATAATTACCATTCCTTGCTCCCTTCTGAACTCTTAATATGAATTTAGTTTCCCTCCAATAGCCTCATCTTCAACATTCATTCTTTCAATCTGATAATCAGCCAACACACTGATTTTTTCTTTTGTATTATCCCAGAAGTGTACCCCAAGTAACTTATAGTCATTATCTATGAATAATAATTATAATTGAAATAATTGGTAAAAACTACAATGGAGTGCATGCTCCAGTGTCAATATCCCTATACACCCATCTTTTTCCTTTCCCCTACCAATCTACTTTTGCCCTCTACTAATTTTTACTTTAAATTCTTTCAGTGTTTTCAGTAAATTATCCATCATTTCTATTTGGTCATTTATTCCAATCTCCTACACCCTTCCCTATGAAAGGAAATTTTCCGACACCCTTATGCCTAAAATCAAGTGCCAGCTTGTGGTCATGGTCATCTTTACCCTTCCAAGCACCTCTCAATTTTCCTACCAATATCTTTCCATTCTTTATCGCCAATATTGCCCTTGTACACTCCCTTGGCTTTCTTCACCCTCCTATCCTCCAGTGAATCCCACTCCAGCTCCTTTATCATTAGTTACCGATTGTGTTTTGCAGTAATTTCCAAAGACAAATCTGGGAGCCCTTCTCTTCACCACCTGCAATTCATTTATTTGATACCCAAAATATGGGTCCCATATTACATTACTGTATTTCAGCAGTGGTCTGACCAAAGTTTTGTACCCCAATTCATTTACTTCTCTATTGCATGCCCTCATCACTCTTTCCAACAGGTGAAGGATTTTGAACACTTTCCCTACTACCTGTCCAATGTGTCCTGCCCAGTTAAATCTGCAATCAGATGTTATGCCAAGGTATTTACGTTTCAAGTCTTCAATAAGTAGCTCCCTCCTCACTTTATAATCATAATCAACCTTTACCTTTTAATTTTTGTACCTAATAAACTGACACTTCTTTGTATTTATCTTCATCCCATGTTGACTCACCAAGCTAGTTATCCTATCTAGAACACCATGCAGCTGTTTACACTCTATTGTTTTGATCCATTTCTATAACATTATGTCATCTGCAAACAATCTTAACTTCTGGCACTAAGCCATTAACATAATCATTCATTAGAACAACAAATAGCAATGGTCCCAGTACCTATGGAACTCCCATGTTTACTCCATCTGATACTGCATTTCCTGCCCTAACTTTTTGCTTTCTACTTTTTAGGAATTAATCTACCCAGAAAAGCACCTTTTTATCAACTCCAATAGTTTTTACCTTATTTAGGACCATTTTATGGCTCACTCTGTCAAAGCCCTTTAAAGATCTAGTACTACACTATCAAATTGACCTCTCCTGTCCATTTCATCAAAAATATTTTGTATATAGCCTACTAACCGAGATTTGCATAAATATCAATGTCTAAAACCATGTTGCCAACTTGAAACCCACTTACATTCCTCACAGACATGTCTGATATGGTTGTATGTTAATCTCTTAATTTACCTGCCACTGATTGTCCCACAGTTTTTGACCCTATTTGTCACCCCTCCTTTATGAACCAGAACTACTAACACACATTTACAGTCATCTAGTAAACAAAAGGTATCCAGACTCATTTTATATAACATTTCCACAATAATAATATGGAGAAAAATTGTACGTTACAAACACAAAAAATAAACATCAAATTTTACAAGTGCATTTTGATAAAAGTTGTCTGATACAATTAATTTTATTGCAATAATTCCAGTTTCAAATAAGATAATACCTCAATTTTTCTTTTAAAAATATATATACTTTCAGGCAGTTTATTAAACTGATGTGTCCCAGAATATTTAAATCAACTATGTACTAATGACAGTGATGTTTGTATTTTGTACAAGTTACTTTCGTTTCTTGTATTGAAATTGTGAACCTTTGATTTTGATGTAAAAAATTAAATTGTTATACCATTGTAAGAATATTGAGCTTTTTAAAGAGTTGTCCAAAATAAGTTCTTCGTTGTACCCTACACAGCAATCCAATATTCTATTTTTATTTAATTTTTTACTTATGGCTTTATGCCTCGTCAATGTCGAGGGCATAAGAGGCAGGATGGGATTGGGGGACAAGGAACGGGAAGGAATTCGGCCATGGCCTTTTGAAGGAAGCATCCTGTAATTCGCCTGGGGTGATTTAGGGAAACCATGGAAAACACAAATATGGATGCCCGGACGGGGATCCGAACCGCTGTGCTCCCTAATATGAGGACAGAATGTTAACGGTTCACCCGCCATGCTTGGTGCATTCCAGTAGCTCTTTTCTGTGCTATGAATATGTTTTTATTTGTGAAGAGTTCACTCAAATTATTATGCTATATGAAACTATTGAAATAAGAACACAACACCAGTTTTGTTAACTCTAGATCTTCTTTTAGAGAAAATGGTCTTATTGCAAAGGAGGCATTACTTAGCTTCTTTAGTAGTAATGTGATATGTTCTTGAAAACAGTTTTCATTTGTTCGAATGCCAATGCCTTTTCCAAGATTGTGTCATTTATATTGCTTCTAAGGAAATCGTGTTGCACATAATTTTATTTTTTAAACCAAATATGTTTTTTCGAAACTGATTTTTAATGAGTTTGCCTTAAACTTGTTTGCTACTTCAGTAAGTACTTCATTTGCATTAAATTCTACATTACTGTCAAAGTTTGTTTCTTCTTTTTCTTTCTACAGTCGGGCTAAAGTTATTTGCAAATAAAATGCTCTTATCCTTGTTGTTTCCAGGAAAGTATTTGATGTATGATAAAAACAAAAGTTGTCTTATGACAGAGCCTTGTGGAATGGCATACCATACTTTCCCCCAGTCTGATGAAGAATCTTTACCAACTTTAGAATGAAAAAGGGAGAAATATGCCTCCGGTTTTGCATGTATACATTAAACATTTCTCTGCTGTTCCAGAAATTTCAATATAGATGTTGTGCATATCTGAACATCATTTGTCTGACAGGAATATCTCAGCTGTCCATCCCAAATTATAAACTAAGTTCTCATTTCTGTAGATGTAAAATGGAGAAAGGGGTAGTTGCCATTTTTGTTAAAAATAATATTCAATGCAACAGTGTAGGTGTAAGTAAGTATTGCATAGAACAACACTTTGAATGCTGTGTTACTAAATTAGAATATAGTAAGGAACTTTTAGTCTCTTTTTAGAGTCTTTGTTACTATATTTCACAAATAACAAACAAATAGTTTTATGTGGAGATTTTAATGTCGACTTTCTCAATCACAGCAATGAGAGGCTGGACGTGGAAGCCTTGATGGCGTCTTTTAACTTAATGACACTTGTAAATTTAACTACTAGAATACAAAATAATAGCAGGACTGCACTGATATTTTTATAATGGATATTTCTCAGTACAGTAATTACAACATACTTCCAGTAATAAATGGTATCTCAGATCATGATGCCCAGCTGTTATGTATCAAGTCCAGAAACACTATTAAACAGATAAAGAAAAGCTTGGTATATAGAAGAAATATTAATGACAACAATATAAAACGTTTCATAGATTCCTTAAATAATGAACAATGTTCAGAAGTGTACAATGCATAGTATGTTAATGAAAAATTTGATTCCTTTCTCAATATATTTTTTGACACTTTTCAAAGGATGTTTCAAAAAAAGGAAAGTTGTCAATACTACAAACAATAAACTGGGTAAGGGAGCGATAAAGTGTATTAGAATATCTCGTAAAAGCAAAAAGGGGCCTGTACTCAAAAGTAAGAGAATCCTAACTATACACTGAAAGCTCATTATAAACTTTATTCTAAAATACTAAGAAATGTAATAAACGCCAGAAGAGGTACATATCGGAGAAAATAGAGAATTCAGGCAATAAGATGAAAACTATATGGAATATAATAAAAACTGAAACAGGAAAATCTGTAAATCACTCTAAAGACATAAAAATCGATCAAAATGGATCTGTTCACGCTAAAGTAGGGGAAGTTTGTGAAATATTTAACAAACATTTTACTTCAGTCATAGAGAAATTAGGCACAGAAAAGCAATCCCCACATAGTGCCCAAAGGCTTCTTCAGACTGCTTTCCCAAATAGATTTGTGGAAATGTAATTGCCACCTGTAACAGTCTCAGAAATAAATAAACTCGTGAAACATTTAAAACCTAAAAATTCTTCCAGCTATGACAATATTTCAAGCAAATTACTGAAAAGATATTCAGATTGTATGGAACGTGTACTAGTCCACATTTGTAATGAATCCTTAATGCAAGGTGTGTTTCCAAATAGACTAAAATATGCCGTTGTAAAACCGTTGTTTAAAAAAGGAGAGCAACATGTGTAGGTAACTACTGTCCCATTTCATTACTTTCAGGATTCTCAAAGATTTTTGAAAAAGTCATGTACTGTAGAGTAATAAAATATGTTAAACAAAATAATATCCTCACTAAATCACCATTTGGGTTCCAAAAAGGATCATCTATAGAAAAGGCTATATATTCATTTTTAAATAACACATTTGAGGAACTAAATAATAAAATGAGCCCTGTAGGAATATTTTGTGAGCTTGCAAAAGCATTTGAATTTGTAAATCATGAATTACTTTTGAAGAAAATGGAATACTATGGTATTTATGGAACCACAGGTAAATGGTTTAAATCGTACACGGAAAGTCGAATGCAAAAAGTTTTCATTTTTTATTCTAAAATAATTAAAGATGCTTCATCAGACTGGGAGAAAATAAAACTTGGAAATCCACAAGGTTCTGTCCTAGGACCCCTTCTCTTTTTGTTTTACATCAATGACCTTCCTGGAAACTTATCTGCCTAAGTTAAGAGCGTTTTATTTGCAGATGACTCTAACCTCACTGTGAGAAAAACGCCAAATAGCAATCTAGAATTTAATGTAAATGAAGTACTTAGTGAAGTCATTTGGTTTAAGGCAAATTCATTAAAATTAAATTTTGAAAAAACACATTATATTATGTTTATAACAGAAAATTATGTGCAGTCTGATTTACAAGTAAGCTATAAAAATAACACAATATTAGAAACAAAGAGTTTAAAATTCCTTGGTATTAAAATAGATGAGAAACTCTGTTGGCACAAATGTACCACTTCACTACTGAAGAAGTTAAGTAGTGTCACATTTGCAATACGAACACTTTCTCTAACAGCAGATCTAGAATTAACGAAGCAGGTGTACTACTCATATATTCATTCAGTGATGTCATATGGCATAATTTTTTGGGGAAACTCTTCACAAAGTAAAAAAGTTTTCATAGCACAGGTAACAGCTATTAGGATGTTGTGTAGGTTAAAAACAAAAAATTCTTGCATATATCGTTTTATAAAACTCTATATTCTTACAATGACTTCTCAGTATATATATTCTCTCATCTGCTTCCCAAGAGTATAAAACAGTTTGCAGATAATAAAGATATATTTTTTAAAAAACTGAGAGATTATCTTATTGACAACTCCTCCTGTTCCATTCAAGAATTTGAACAAATTAATTAATTGTATTCAATATGACTTTTGCAAAATTCAGTTGTAAAAACTAATGTTTATTGTTACTCTCTGTGTTTGGAACGCATAATAGTTTTTACTATGATTATGACTTATTGTATGTATGTATATTAACCATGACATATTTAAAATCCCAGAGGACCTTCCTCAGCAGGGATCCATGAAACAAGATTGATAAATAAACAAATAAAACACCATAGATGTCCATTACCTTAAAAAAAAAAAAAAATGATTTATGACTAACATAGTCAAATGCTTTTGAAAGACCACAGAAATTTGTTACAGGGTATATTTTATTACTAAGTTACTTAAATTTGTTATTTAAATACAAATAAATAATCATTTCTATGAATGAAACTTTTGGAATTCAAACAGAAGTACTAAGAATATTATAGGGTGTAATAAGTTTTATTACTCTACAAGACTTTTTCGAAAATCTTTGAGAATCCTGGAAGTAAAGAAATGGTAGTCACTTTTTTAAATAAAGGTTTTAAAACTGATTATTTTAATCCATTTGGAAATATCTCTTGTATAAAGGATTAATTACCAGTTGTGAGCAAGTATGTAACTGATAAAATCTGAACATCTTTTTGGTAATTTACTTGAATTTTAGTCATTGCTATAAGAATTTTTATGTCTTAATTGCCTCAAGAGTTTATTTCCAGGACTGTTACTGGTGGCAATTGTATCCAAACAAATCTATTTGGGAAAACAGTCTGAAGAAGACGTAAGGCACTATCTGGGTATTCTTTTTCCATTCACAATTTCTCTATAACTGAAGTGAAATATTTGTTAAAGTACTTCAGTATTGATGTGTAAGTGTAAAGAACAAACATGTAGATGTGTCATCAGAATTACTCTAACTTTAATTATTGAAAGAAAACTATTTCATACATTCCCAATATTAAAAAAGAATCTGTACATTGATAGCATACATGGTGGCTGATGGATTACAGATGATCCAACATACTTATCAAGCCCAAGGATTGCAATGAAACTAGGCAGCTTCATACCAAAGTTGTATGAGTATAAACTTCAGACTATATCGTATGTTGAAATTAGTTTTAATGAGTGTTAAGAAAGCAGTTCAAAGATATATCTCAGTCACAGAAATGTGTGATTGCTGCACAAGTGAAGCTTTCAGATATCACCATACATCAGGAAAAACAATTGAATGACGAATGAATGAATGAATGAATGAATGAATATTGACAAGTGACTGAATGGAGTACTGCAGAAACCCAATAAAATCTTGAATTTTATGTAAATGAAGTACTTAGTGAAGTAGCAAATTGGTTTAAGGCAAATGCATTAAAATTAAATTTTGAAAAAACACATTATATTAGGTTTAAAACAAAACATTATGTGCAGCTGGATTTACAAGTAAGCTATAAAAATAACACAATCTTAGAAACAATGAGCATAAAATTCCTTGGTATTAAAATAGAGAGGAAACTCTGTTGGCACGAACATATCACTGCACTACTAAAGAAGTTAAGTAGAGCCACCTTTGCATATGAACACTAACAGCAGATCTAGAATTAACGAAACAAGTGTACTCCTCATTTTCCTTCAGTAATTTCATATGGCATAATTTTTTGGGGAACTCTTCACAAAGTAAAAAAGTTTTCATAGCACAGAAAAAAGCTTTTAGGATGCTGTGTAAGGTAAAACCAAAAACTTCTTGCAGACAACTTTTAAAAAAAAAAACTCAGTATTCTTACAACGACTTCTCAGAATATAGTGTATATTCTCTCATGTGCTGCGTCATAGAATGTTTTAACCTGTTTACATCTAATTTACAGTTTCACAATTTCAATTCAAGAAACAGAAATAACTTGCACAAAACACAAACATCTCTGTCATTAGTACAAAGAGGAGTTAATTACTCTGGGATACGTCTGTTTAATAAACTTCCCAAGAGTTTAAAACAGTTTGCACATAATAAAGATATATTTAAAGAAAATCTGTGAGATTATCTTATTGGCAATTCCTACTCCATTCAAGAATTTGAACATCATAATCAATTGTCCTAAATATGACCTTTTGCACAACTCGGTTGCAAAAATAATTATTTTTATCCTCTTTGTCTTGGCAACATATAATTGTTTCCACTATGATCATGACTCATATGTATTTGTATTAACCATGACATGTTTCACATCCCATAGGTCCTAAATCAGGAGGTATCCATGAAACAAGATTGATAAATAAATAACTCTTTGTGGAATTGAATGGCTTGCATTTTAATGACTTGATAATTAAAAACTTCAATTACCTATCACCGACATGTTTAACTATTATATTTTCTGTATAAACGCTTATTTCTTGCTAGCAAAATTTTAAGTAAAGTAGTATGAAAAAACTTATAATTGGGGAGATCTCTTACAAGCCACATTTTTTTGTGTTACTTTAAATGCTATTCATTCTTATCTTATATGTATAATTGTTTACTAACAAATATTAATAGCAGCTAATCTGAAACGAGGACACCATAATAAAATGTTTGTCAATACTGCCTTACTGTCAGTAATAGAGATTATTATTGTTATTGATTTATGTTTTTTGTTTGTTTACACTTTAAAGGTAAAGCAGATAATTCTTATGGTGAGACAAGTGGGTATCACACTAAAATTTAACTAGACAATAGGATACTACCCAAAACAAAAACAAAAAAAGTCCAGCAATTCCATTTTTCTTACCTCGATATGTCCCATTGTACTCTACTTATCAGTTCCTTAGAATCAAATACAGAACAAGGTATAGATAATATGGGATAAGTTAAACTACTGTTCATAGCCTGTAGTTAAAATTTACAGGGTCAGTCTATTGGCAGAAATTTGGTTTTAAGGTAGTAAATGAGTGAAAGAAACTTTAGTTGATAGGGGGATGCTCAATAGGAAGTTGTCAAGTTAACTAACAAATATTTGCATGAATCAAAATCAAGAGCTGCCATCTAGCTAAATGGAGCCAAAAATTACTTCATGATTGAAAACTAAATAGTCAATATGTGAAAAAATTACAAACTTAAAACAGGTTTCATTCATAATTTACCATTACCAATAAAAATAATTTTGGATAATGGAAACAAAGAAACTGCCTTTGGCACTAAAAATGAGATAGGATAGGGAAAAATAACCCGTCAGGTACCAGAGATCTGTTCATCTTGCCCTCATGCCTCAATCTGTGGTAAGTAGTGGGATTATTTTTCCCTAACCTATCTTATTAATAAAAATAATTAGCACACGGTTAACCTGCCAGTTTGGTCACCTGTGTTAAAGTGGTCTTATGTAGGTCAGGGTGGTACAATGGCCCAAATAAAAACCTTAAGCTTGATGTACCTGCCATCAAGAATATTTTAGTCTTTTTATTTTTTTAAGTTACACTAGAAAAATTATGGGACTCAAATGACTCACGAAATAAAAATTTACACATCCCGAGAACAATACGCAAAGAAAGGCATATGGGAAACTTTTTTTTAAACAATCTTAAAATGTTAACAAAGACCTACACTGCTACTTATTTTGCTAACATAAGGCACAGTTTTCGGTATTCAGTATTGCAGAGGAAGACCAAGACTTAAGTTTGTGAGACAAATGAATGAACAGGTTCAAATCAGTTCATGGAGATAAGCTTTGTAAAGGATATTTAGAGAAGG
>JARYHS010013186.1:0-102219 GCA_031002005.1 Vandiemenella viatica | reverse complement strand
GGCTAACACAGCAACGCCTCCTGTAACTGAAAGACCCAGGTCTCGCCAACTCCCGCCACACCTACTAGCACAGATAAGACATAAAAACAGGGTGGCTAAGGAATGGCGACTAACCAGGCGCCCTGAAACAAGGCGGTTACTAAATCGACTCCAACGCGAGCTGAAAGCGGCGCTCGAAGAGCATAGAAACCGAGAGTGGTCGTCACGTCTGGCCTCCCTAGACGTTAAAGACGGAAACCTTTGGGTAGAGACCCGACGTTTTACAAAGCGGCGTACCAGACTGCCCCCACTTCATGGCGAAAGGGGCCTTGTGTTTAGCGACTCAGACAAGGCCAATGCTCTGGCGGACCACTTTGAGAAGCAATTCAGACCTTCTCAAGATAATGATGAAGAAGAATCTGCAGACATCCGCCGAAGACTTGCCCGTTTTCTAGCAGCTGAGGACGACGACTACATAATAGAAGAGATCACACCTGATGAAGTCGAAACATATTGAGTAAACTACACCCCAGGAAGGCTCCAGGAATTGACAATATAAGCAACCAACTACTGAAGAACCTTCCACTACAGGCGATTGAACACCTCACAGAAATCTTTAACATAGTTCTACGCCGCCAGCACTATCCAAGATGCTGGAAGCAGGCTACAGTTGTTGCTGTGCCAAAACCTGGGAAGAATACGACATTCCCCCAGAACTACCGCCCTATCAGCCTGCTCCCCTCAATGAGTAAAATCTTCGAGAGATTATTGTTAAAGAGACTAGAGGCACACATCAGGACCGAAAACATCATCCCGGAGTTTCAATTTGGGTTCCAAAAAAGACACTCTGCAAGCCAGCAAATTATGAGAATAGTGGAACGTGCCACTACTACCTTCAATTTTCGTGGCTACTGCCCGCTAGTATTGTTAGACGTCGCACGGGCATTCGACTCCGTCTGGCATAGCGGTTTGCTCTACAAACTTTATAACCAGGGTTTCCCCGGCCCTCTTGTAAAGCTGATCAAGAGCTATATATCTGGGAGATCTTTCAAAGTGAGGGTTGGCAATAATCTGTCAAGTCGCCGCCCCATAAGAGCTGGAGTACCGCAAGGTTCGGTCCTAGGTCCGGTACTGTATAATCTATATACCGCGGATATACCAGCCCCAGCCACAGTACGTACTGCCCTATATGCAGACGACACTGCGTTCTTTACCGCGCACAGAAATAAAGCCACTGCAATCAGAAGATTACAAGAAGTCCTCCAGCAGACTGAAGCCTGGGCAAGACGTTGGAGAATACTTTAAACTCGACAAAGACTCAAGCTATTATGCTGACCAGGCGCCTGGGGAAGCGTGACCGTCGGCAAAACCGCATGCATAACCTACACCTAAATGGCGAAGACATCGAATGGACAACCACAGCTAAATACCTCGGCGTGATTTTGGACACTCGTCTAACCTGGAAACATCACATTGAGGAGACACGACGGAAAGTTGCAGCTAGGCTACAAGAGTTATACCCAATACTCAACAGGGATAGCTCATTGTCAGCCTGCACCGGCGTCAGTGGTATACTGTAGACTAATACGACCGGTGATTGAATATGCGTGCCCTGTGTGGGGGTATGCATCCAAGGCCCAAATAAACCGTTTGCAAACGATGCAGAAACAGATCACTTCGGCGAGCACTACATGTGCCAAACCGATTTCCCACAGCAGACCTGCACGAAGCAGCAGGTGTCCCAATGCTCCAAGAAAGAATTATGGAAATTACCAAATCTTTCTATAGGACATCACGAAAGTCGACTAACCCACTAATAGCAAATCTTGGCCAGTATTTTACTACCTTTGACAAACACAAAAGACCACTGTCAATTCTAACTAATAATTGAGAAAAACAAAGAGCAACAAAAAGACAAACCACCAGTAAAGTGACTAAATCTGTAAGATTGAAGGAAATGTCTAATGACAACAAACTTCACCACAACTGCTTAACAAAGGAAAAGCAGAAAATGCTCACGGCGGCGGAGGTCGGGCCACACTAGACCGCACCGCGTCCGAGCCAACACTCGGCCGAGTGTCGGCTCGGACCCTCACGTCCACACTGGTCCGTAGCACGGCCGTGTGACGGGACGGGTTCCTTCGTGGCCTTCAGTCTCCTTTAACGTATACACTTGGTTGTTTCACGGGATTAATGTAAAAAATTACCTTAAGAGTGATTTGGGGATCGTAGCTGCGGCTACCATCCGTAAATTATTATAGAGTGCTGTACTTAATAATCTACGAGCGTAATAAAGTATGTTAATTTTTTTTTTTTTTTTTGCTTGACTCCTGTTATAACCTCACTGTTTGATCTCTAACGCACAAAAATAGTATCAAAGCGCAGTTTAAAAAAGTTATCGTCACACTGTACTGAATTGAAAGATTCTCGTATATCTCTACATAGTCACTAAGAAATGTCAAGCTTCTCTCACTTCACATTTAACATTTTTATTTTGTCTGAGGTTACTTTCGATTCACTCAATATTTTTTTTAACAAAAAAGAATAAGATTATTATACATTTTAATTTAAATATAGAATGCAAAGAGTTTGTAAAATAATAATAGTTTCATGTGATCTTAAAATTCAAGTCACAGAGTTTCTTGCGTCCGCGCGGTACACCTCTATTGTTCTCACTTAATTTGTAAAGGAGACCTACAGATTAACGAGAAATTCGAACAACGGAGCGTCCCTAGCATCTTACCATTAACAAATCAAAGCTTTGCCAGAGGTCAGTTTTAAGACCCATAAAAATTACAGCTGAGACAGGGATTTGAACCAGGGATTTTCAGTTCCCCAATCGTACGCCGTAACGTCATAAGACAAATCTGGATGTAATCAAAAATTGTTGTTCGAACATAATAAAATAAACGTACTTTTATTCTATATAATTTATTTTGCTATCCCAAAACACAAATGTACTTTTGTTTGATTGAATACATATTTTTCAGTACTTCTAGATTCATATTCTTGCTGCGAGTGATTTGGGTACGGAAGGTCCCCGATTCAAAATCCGGATCTCGGATGCAATTTTTACAGGCCTTAAAATCGACTTTCACCTCTGGCAAAGATTTGATTTGTTAATGCGAACATGCAAGGACTCTACCTACATTTTACGAATATCTGATGAACCTGAAGTGAGGCTGAAAAACAGGACACTTTTCTAAAGCAATCAGTAACGTTAAAACAAAATTTAGTCGTAAAGGACCGGAAATTTCCGAACTCTTTCTATACAGTTCTCCATATCGACCAGCCCGACACCGGCCCGCACCGTCAAAAAATAAACCAAATTTATCCCGGTCAACGCACGGCCGTGTGTCGGCCGACACGCGGTGTCGTTTGAACTCACTTCAATCGAGTGAGCGACAACAATAAGAAAAGTGACGGTGCGGTGCGGGCCCGGTGCGGTGCGGTCTAGTGTGGCCCGACCTTTAATCAACTTCAACCCACTCCTTTCTTGGTAGGATGCGGGTGAATCTAGGTTTGCTTTAATTCCGGAAATGGATGGCACGAATTGTATGAAACTTGGAACACGTTTCTAATTGCGCGAATAAAAATGGTTTATGGGTAAATCAACGCCAACTAGACTGGACAACAGTTACGAAGTCTATTTCTTCCCCAAAACGAAAGATTTCATTGCACTCGCAGTAATACATTCACGTGATCCAACATTTCTCAGGTTCAATATCGTAGCGATCAGAGGATATAACGAAAACAGCTATATCAAACGAATATATATAAAAAAGCAACTAATACGTTAAGATTTAAAAAGAAAATTTTACTTTTTTTCAGTGTTGCGTAAATTCATTTTTGCGTAGTTGCTTGATTAAATAGAACTGAAGTTATTACTAGAGACAGGATTATATGCATTTGCATATTAAGTTCATTTTCACCGGTTATCGCATATTTTACCTAAAACCCAGTGATGATGCATATCTTAGCTATATTTACAATATTTTTCGGTAGTGTACCTAATTATTAAATAAAATCTTACATTGTAGCCGGCAAAACATACTAGCAGCACAGCTCTTTGTCTACGACGACTTGCTGAAGAAATAAGACCAACGTTTGGGAATGTAAATAAACTGATTTCATCAACAAAGAAAGCGTTTCATACGGCATGTTCTCGTAATAGTGCTCATAAAAGATAATTGCCAGATGTGCCTTTACCTCCGGAACCAGTGGTAACTCGATTGGCGACGTGGGTTGAAGCTGTACGTTTTACAGTGAACATTTCGAGGCCATTAAAGGTGTAGTAAACGACTTTGATAGTGGAGAGGCTATGACAGTTTTTCAGTACAAGGAAGCATTTGACAATTCTAGTATTAAAGTAATAGGTGTGACTAGGATTCGTTTTTCCCACATACCTACGAGTATTTAAAAAACAAAACAAAAAACTTGAAACTCAATGTTTGACGCTGACTGAATCTATTCAGTTAATAAATAAAATCCGCACTGCCAGAAGTATTACTGTGTAAACTTAAAGTGAAGCTTGAAAATATTTTTAACAACAACCCAGGTTTTGTGAACCTTTGTGTCAAATTGATAGTTTTAGTAATGGGGCGGGTGAACTTCTTCTGGAAACAATCACTGCTAACACAGCACCCAATTTCTAATACTGCCCAGTTATATCAGTGAATGAGGAACGGTCCATATACACTTATAAAAATGTTTTGAGAGATCGAAGAAACAATTTTAGTATTGAATATTTGGAATAGCACCCGATTGTTTACGTTTAAAAAAGTAAAAGAAAGTTAAATAATTTTTAATTATAGAATTTATAAATATGTTATTCAACTACTTACTAATTGCATGCCGATTTTGAAATAAAAAATCTAAAAACTGCTATTTTTATATAGTATAATGCTGCACATTATGACACTTTTCCTGTATATTTTAAGCATTTTTCAACATATTTGCAAGCATATTTCTAGCTTTTTGTGTTGCATATAATTCGGTCTCTAGTCATTACTCTCGTAACCTCGTTTTTGCAGGAACATCTGTGGCCATTGTTAGTTCCCCAACGAATGCCGGGAGTGTTACATCGCAGCATTACGGACAGAACTAACAAGTTTGGCCTTTTATTAGTAATTATGATTAGAAGAAGCTTTTAGCGAAAAAAACGTAAAAAATATCACACCACCTCTTTATCTCCGAACTTAAAAATCCGAAATTTCTTTGAAAATTTACAATGTGGCGTGTTAAAGTTAACACGAAAATTATTGCCATATTTCTGGAGTTCATGGTTTCCGTAAATTAACTGAATGAATGATTTTTAACAAATATGACACGCAGACATTTTTTTCGACACATCGTATGTAACATTCGAAGAGCAATTTCATGAATCGGGTAGCAAATATGTTTCAAAATTTTTCCAAGACCGACAACAATTTTTTCAACTGAATATTATTTTTATGCGTTTGATTTATGTATACGATTTGAAAGTCAATTTCGTAAAACGTGTAGGAAATTTTATTTAACATTGACTTGTTTCTACATAGTTTCCACAAGTTTTCCATATTACGAAATCAACTGACTTGAACAACTGTTGTAGTAATTTACCACAGAATTCTCTATGAGGTACTGCAATACCTGCTGAAGACGGCGAAGGAAGCTATTTTCGCAAAATAACTAAAAGAATTTTAACAAATATGACACATAGACATTTTTTTCGACAGATCGTATGTAACATTCGACGGGGAATTTCATGAATCGGGTTGTAAATATGTGGTGGAAATGTTTTTTTATATATATTTTTGAAAAGTTTCAAAATTTTTCCAAGACATACAACAATCTTTTCAACTGAATATTATTTTTATGCGTTTGATTTATGTACGCAATTTGAAAATCAATTTTGTTAAATGTGTAGAAACTTTATTTAAGAATTAATTGTTTGTAAAGTTTCTGGAGGTCTTCCATATCAGTACAACAACAGCTGATGTTGTAATTTTCAAAAAAATTATCTCTGAGGCACTACAACACCTGATGAAGAAAATGATGAACCTGTCGAAACGAATTGTGTAGCAAAATTTATCCGCTATAATTACTGAGAGCATGATGTTTGCGATTGAAGAAAATCTCACCTGTAAATAAAAGTTTGGTTTATTTCGGTCGCCCAGGATCAAAGAGGAGTCGTTACCAGCATCAACTGCGACCTCGCATCGACTGAAATCTCTGAGTGCCGTGTTCCCGGTCAACAGGATCGCTGGTTATCTCAGAACAACGCCAAGGTCATCGCTAATCTGTTTGTTTTCGAACCACTCAAATAATTATCTCAATCGAGTGAGAAAATAATTTAAAAGGTGCATTTTATTGAAGCGGTCACCAAAGTGCCAATTTCCTGTAAAATACTGTTGGCTGCTGATTACAGGTTGTTGTTATACAGACCTTGTATTTTTGTATTGAAATCTGTGTTGGCGCCTCAGATGGGCAGTGTAACGGAAATGCGTGACGTCACTGACTAGTCAAAGATGTTACACAACGTTAGATCACGACTACACGTACTGCTTAACTTAATTGCAATGGAACACTTGCTCTGGAGGAAATTTCCCTACACACCCATTTTAACCCGTTCCTTTTCTCATTTACTTTTTCTCTCTACTAATTTCAACTTTAAATTCTTTTAGTGCTTTTGGTAAATTATTCCAATCCGTGATCCCTTTACCTACGAAGGAAAAACTTCCCACACCCTTATGCCCGAAATCGAGTGCCAGCTTGTGGTCATGGTCATCTTTTCCCTTCCGTCCACCTCTCCTAATTCCTCCACCAATATCTTTCCACACCTCTCACCAATATACGCCTTGTACAGGGCGTTCGCCGGAAAACGCTACCCTCCCAGTCTGTTGCCGTCGGCAACTTGCTCGGTCAGTCCCGCCAGCAGTTTCCGCCAACCGGCACCGTGAATCACCGCACTGTTTAACACCTCCGCTGCCCCAACAGTGCATTGCAGAGACCCTTACATTGTTAAGAACGGTTTCTTTGCATTGTAGATAGTTTGTAACTTCAGTCTCTTATTAATCAGTGTTGTGAATAAACGTTTCTTTGCGGTTTGGCTGGTTTGGGGCTTCATACTCTTATTAATCTGTACCGTGTTTGAGTGTGAGTAAAATTATGGTACGTTACAGTTTGCAACAAAGAATATTTCTCTACGATACATATGTGAAGAAGAAGTCGTTTAAAAAGTGTCGCAGTAAATTTCGTCGCGAATTTCCTGGCGCTTTACTGCCAGCTAAATCAACAATTCTGCGTCTGGTTAAAAAAGTAAGAGAAACGGGTTCATTTTTTAACAAAAAGAGACTGTCGGTCAACCGTATTCTCACAGAGGAGAAAATTAACGATATCGCTTTTCGACTAGAACAGTCACCCAAAAAATCATTAAGTCAGTTAGGGCAGCGTGTGTCTCGAAATATGTTCAGAAGATGTGAAATGTGCATTACACAAGAGGGTCAACACTTCCAGCATCTTTTATAAGGTAAGCTAATGAATTACGTCACATTTAAATGCTTAGCACACAAGTTTATGAAGTTTATGAAGCGTAATTATTATGAAATAGTCCGCGGCCGACGGTCGAACAATGCCGGAAACTGAGCGCTCGCTCGCCGGGAGCAGTTTCTTCCTTGTAGCGCTAACAGTGGGTTGCGTTTCCCGGCGAACGCCCTGTACTATCCAGTGTTAGTGATGGTTTAAGGAGAATCTGGGAGCATCATAAACTAATAATAGTGAAACCTGGACGAGTATCTAAAAGCAGAGTATACTGTATTAATGAAAGTGAAGACCTATAATACCTGGATTACTTCACAGCAGGGGCTACTTTGGGACACCACGATTTTCAGGTGTTTTAATTTTTTTTTGTTTTACGCCTCGTCCACTTCGAGTTTATTAGAAGCGGGACTGGAGGCAAGTAACAGGAAGGAATTCGGCCATGGCCTTTTTGAAGGAAGCATCCCGGCATTCGCCTGGAGTGATTTGGGGAAACCATAGAAAACCCAAATCTGGATGCCCGGGCGGGGATTCGAACCGGCATCCTCCCGAATGTGAGGCCAGAACGTTAACCGCTCACCCACCACGCTCTGTAGGTGTTTTAAATCTATTGCAGCTGCCAGTTACGAAGTATAATATTTTTGTTATCGTCATTTGAAGTGTTAATTTTTGCTGCTTGATACCAGCAATTTTTCAGAACTTCGTTCACAAACTTTTATGAAAGGCAGTCATTATTAATTTTGAGACTATTTGCAAAGTGCTCTTTTGTTTTGCACACTTTCATGTAGCAATGAAAAACTGGAAACAGACGTGAAGAAACAGTTACAACAAAAAATATATGCTTTAGCTATTTTTTTAGGCAGTAATAAATAATATAATCAATAATATCTATAAATTGTGGTAATGTTTTGTAGTATCGAGACTTCCGCGAGATAACTTCGGGGCAACATAAAAGCAATTGAACTGATACCTTGTAAAGCATATTATTTTTTTCTCTAAATAATGATTCATAATCAGGGTGAAAAGTACTGTTTACAGTGCCAAACAAAGTTAATGACATTGTTTCCTTATTGCCCCTCCACATTTTTGATTTGATAAAACTGGAATATCAATGAAGAAAATAAATCCGACCTGAACTGAATAATTATTATTTTGTTAGGTTTCTATGGTGGTGGCATTAGATAGCTAATTTTTCTAAAAACGGTAGAAATAAAAAAAAAAACAAACTTAATGAAAAATTTCTTTAAATTTGAGAATGCGAAGTGCATACATTGTGGATCAAGTTAAATACACAAATTTGAAATATTCATTGATAAATCCTCGATGGAGCACATTATCCAAAAGACCCCTGAAGTCACCCACGTTTGTTAAAGGGATAGGTAGAAGAGCGGGTCAAAATATTTCTGCTGAAGCCTATGCAGTTCAGGGGCAGAAAGAAACACAATACACAACAGCTGAATATGTGTGTAATGTGACACAAAATAAAACGCTTTTACTCTAAGTTTGGTACTAAAAACTTTTCCTATCGATTTTAACAAAAAAAATGACTTGGCATAAGGTTTCCCCACTTCATAGGGAAGTACCCACTTTGGTACATTAACGGAGCAAAAATTCTGGGTGAAATATATTCTTAATTCGGTTTGTAGTACCATTATTCGAAAGAGGAAAGACAAATCTAACAAATAATAACTTTATTTCCTTAAATTGGCACTGTTTTTTCTTAATTCTCAAATAGTGCAGCAAGTGTATCAAACTAAGCCCGGTTTACACGAAAAGTGGAAGGAAAGGTATGACAAGTAATCATTGGTGAAGTAATGGTTATTGAAAGCGTTAAATGCACCGATTTCTTCAGCGGTTCTTAATATTCCTCAGTGTAATCGCTGACATGGAGAAGAAGTCGGCAAGGTTTTCCGAGTTATGGGAGGAGATGGTTAGAATATTTAAGTTCAAGTTTTGGTACCGTATGCAGTGCTGGCGTTGGGGGGGGGGGGGGGGGGCTTAAGCGGGTCAAATGTACCCGGGCCCCGCCGGCTGATGGGGCGCCCCGATCACTGGCTGTAGGGCCTCCCAGGGCAGAAACCAAGAATCAGCCCATTGTCGGCCCGCCAATTTATAGAGCTAAAAAAATAAATAAATAAAAAAATCGGTCATTTTACCACGGGCCCGGAATTCCTAGCGCCGGCCCTGACCGTATGTGGGTAAAGACAGGCGGGAGTTATCCGATGCATGAGTCGATGATGAATATAGCAGTCAATGTAGGCGATCATATGAAGGAGAGACATGGTGGAACATTCGCAGGCCGCAGTGGATCAGTGAGTACCGCCATGCCGCAAACAAAATATTCTGAAAGTTACGGAGTTATGTAAAGGAGTCCGGAGAAGAGTATTTTAGTACAGACTGTAAGGAAACGAAGTTTCCTCACTTTGATTATACATTTATATTTTTTAAATATTATCTGTGCCTGTGCCTGTTATTTGAGAAGAGTTATTAGCATCTCTGACGAGGCTGGTGGGAAGACGGAGCATCTGTGGTTGTTTGGTTGCCAGGCAGTGATTATCGTAGAGAAAAGAAGGATTTCTGCCGTGAGAGAAAATTAGTATTATTATTTGTTTAATGTATTCAGTATGGTTATGGAAAAACAAACATAGTTACTGAATATATAATTTATTAATATAAGAGAAATCTTATAAGACGAAAGAGTTCTTTTCTGTAAATAATGTGAAATTAAAGTGATTTCTACTGAAACGATTTAAAATTTAACTTCCCAATGGTGCAGTGAGTGCAAGGAAGCAAATTATGCTGTCAATAAGAAAGCGACACTACGAGATAAAATAAATAATGAATAATTGAGCAAGTCGTATTTGTAGTTTTTAGATCATAATTGCCTGTTTTTTAAGGTCTTATATGCTTGCATATTTCTCTGTTTTTTTTAGGTCATAAAGATCCGAACCCTACTGATTACGTAAGTGTTTTGTGTGGTGACAGGCAAATTTAGTTCCCAGGCGGGCGGTGCTCTTGTAAAGCAGGCATTGGGAATGTTCTCCGTATCATGCTGATTGAATAATCTGACTGCCCCGATAAACAGCTGCAGTTCATAGTCTGCTATCGCTTGGCTTTCTGACCTAATCAGTCCTCCTTCTACGATTAAGACTCACCATTTGATGATACACTGACACATTAGGTTTTTACATACAAAGGTGTCTTGGGAGTAAGGATGTATCGGAGCTCCGCATCCGCAAGTGCGGAACTTCCTGGCGAAGTTCTAAATCCGCTATTTTTAATGTGGAAGTATAGCGGATTTTTTTTTTACATTGCAATATATATATTTTACTCTTTTCTCTTTGTACGAGAATCGCCCTCTCGTCGCTTAAGGCTCGTTCGCACTGGGCTAGTTATTTAGTCGAGTGGCGAGTAGTTTAGTAGCTAAATTACTCTCCACTGACCAAAACTCGTTAGCACTGCGGTCGAGTACAGTACACAAGTAGCGTGGTATTTTGCCAGATGAACAGGCTGCATCGTAATCAAATGAATGAGCTGATACAGCTTATGTTAAGCGCTATTTTAGATGAGATGGATGAAGAAGTTTATGCGATAAAGAAAAAAAAAGTAATGGGTACGAAAATGGGTTAGTAGAAGGGATGAACTAGGAAATACAAATTGTCTTCTGAAGGAATTAGAAGATCCCTACGAATAGTTTGAGAATGTCCAAAAGTTGTGTTAATGAAAATGCCTTCGCAAATCCAGCTTGAAGATACCTACTTAAGGAGTGCAATGCCGGAAAATACGTAATTACAGGCAGTTCTCTGCTTTATTGCCACCGGATGTAGTTTAAAGTCACTCTTACCACGGAAAATCGGGTATTTCCTAATTCATCACAGCGTGAAGGAATCTATGAAACATTAAAGGAATTGAAGTAATGTTTCATAGAGATGCACCCAGTAAACTGAATCATTTTACTGAAGGAGTGTAAACTATTTCAGAACCTGCGCCTAAATTTTTGGACTACTTTTTTTTAACTTCTGCGAGTAGTTTTTATCGCTTTAGGTAGTACTTCTAATAAAAATAGGAATAATATCTTAATGTATAATCTAGATGTTATTGTAATTAAATAATTAATAAAATTGTGCACTAAGCAGATGTTTTTAATTTTCAATTTACTTCTCACCAAATTCAAGTATGTTTATTGTATTTTCCAAATTCACGCGTGCAGATTGCTTCCTTTGTTTTTATAGTGCGGGGACTTAATATTCTACAAGCATTCATGTTCTACATATTTAGAAATAAATTTTAAAATTGTTTCTTCGCTCCAGCGAAACGACATTTATGCGGCAGCTAATGAACTCAGACTTGTTTAGCCGATGAGCTAGTGGGCAGTGGCGCGTGGTGGGGGGTGCTACTCATAGAACGAAACGGATCGACTCGACTAAACTACTCGACTAAATTTCATTGTTCACACACGTATAGTTACTAAATCACTCGCCACTCGACTAAATTACTCGCCCAGTGCGAACGAGCCTTTAAGCCTCGTTCGCACTGGACGAGTAATTTAGTAGAGTGGCGAGTGATTTAGTAACTAAACGTGTGTGAACAATGAAAATTAGTCGAGTAGTTTGAATGGTTTAGTCGAGTCGATCCGTTTCGTTCTATTAAACCGGGCGAGTAGTATACCCCCCACCACGCGGCACTGCCACTCGCTCATTGGCTAAACAAGTCTGACCGTATTGTTTACATCGAGTTCATTAGCTGCATCAAGAATGTCGTTTCGCTGGAGCGAAGAAACAATATTAAAATTTGTTTCTAAATATCCTCTTCAGTCCCGAGGTATCATATATGATACCTCCAGAAATTATTTTTTTCTCGGGCCTCTGCACAGCTGAACCTTTTCTGGCCTATGGTATCATCTACGATACACATCGCGCTTCTCACAGCTCATTCGTTTGATCTTCTGCCGAGTGTCACAAGGTGGCAGCACTGTTTTGAAACTTGGGATTCTGCAGCTGCACAGCATGTCTCGTCGAAATAAAGGTAGAGTCATATTTTTTTTCCATTTACAAGGGTTTTCACGTGCTTTAATAACTTACTAAATCTGTACAGACATTTACCAGTTAAAATCAAACTATAAATTAATGTTATAACGAATTTAAAAACTTTAAACTTTTAGGTATCATATATGATACCTTGGGACTCAATGCCTACTTTGTAGGTATCATATATGATACCTTGGGACTCAATGCCTACTTTTTTTTACATCAGTGGAAGTGTAATTAAATATTCTTTTCACTTGATTTCCAGGCTTGACTGATGAAAACATCACTGAGCTGGTCAGTAGAATTAATCAAGATTATTCTGGCATGGAGTTTGATGAATCTGATGACGCAAACAGATCAAAGTGCCTCTTGTTCAAATTCGACAAACAAATGAGTTCTGGAGGCATTCAGATGAGTAAGAATAAGTATGTTACCAAAGTAATTACTTTTTTCTAACTAGATAGTTTATTTAGAATAATTATTTGTCACTTTTAGTTTTCAGATCGGTGACACTTCCAGATCAAAGTGAAGAAAGTGCTTCAGAAAAGGAAGCCCTGCCTCTTGTTCAAATTCGACAAACAAATGAGTTCTGGAGGCATACAAATGGGTAAGAATAAGTATGTTACCAAAGTAATTACTTTTTTCCCACTTGATAGTTTATTTAGAATAATTATTTGTCAATTTTAGTTTTCAGATTGGTGACGCCTCCAGTGAACTCAAATCGAACATTGTTGGCAGCAGCTCAGTAGCCACAGGTGAACTCACTACTGACAGGAATTGCTTTAACAAATTTTGCAAAAAATAAAATTAAATTAAATTGAGACAAATAATATTAACAGTGATCCATGTTCTAATATCAAGAAAAGAAAAACTACTTTGAATATTTTTATTGTTGTAATTTTGTTTAAATATTTTGAATTGTTTACTTCGCAATTGTTGAAAATTTTTATATTACTTTTTATATTACATTTGTATGTTGGCCTATCTACAGACCTACAACAAATCTGAAGATTATGTGTATTGTTTATGACTTATTTATTTGTAATAAAACAGCATGAAGCAGTAAAGTTGTGTATATAATTTACCTGCTTGAGTCCCAAGGTATCATATATGATACCATCTATAAAAAATTAATTATTGTTTCAAATTTTTTTTCATGGTCATTCATTGTTAACTAGCATTAACACAAAGTAAATAACACAATAGTAGTTCACTTGCACTTTTATTATGAGCTCGGGACTGAAGAGGATATGTAGAACATGAATGCTTATAGAATAGTAAGTCCCCAACTATGAAAAGAAACAAAGGAAGCAATCTGCACGCATGGATTTGGAAAATACAATAAACATACCTGGATTTGGTGAGAAGTAAATTAATTTGAAAATTAAAAACATCTGCTTAGTGCACAATTTTATTAATTATTTAATTAATTACAATAACATCTAGATTATACATTAAGATATTATTCCTTGTTATTAGAAGTACTACATAAAGCGATAAAACTTGTTTTAGTATTGTCTAATCGCAGAAGTTAAAATAATTAGTGCAAAAATTAGGCGCAGGTACTGAAACAGTTTACACTACTTCAGTAAAATGATTCAGTTTACTGGATGCATCTCTATGAAACATTACTTCAATTCCTTTAATGTTTCATAGATTCCTTCACACTTTGATGAATTAAGAAATATACGATTTTCCGTGTATAAATACGAGGTGGCAATAAAGTAGAGAACTGCCTGTAATTACGTAGTTGCCGGCATTGCACTCCTTAAATAGGTATCTTCATGCTGGATTTGCGACTGCATTTTCATTGACACAACTTTTCGATATTCTCACACTATTCGTAGGGATCTTCTAATGCTAATTCCTTCAGAAGACAATTTAGCTCCTAGTTCATCCCTTCTATTAACCCATTTTCGTACCCATTGCTTTTTTTTTAATCGCATAAACTTCTTCATCCATCTCGTCTAAAATAGCGCTTAACATAAGCTGTATCAGCTCATTCGTTTGATTGCGATGCAGCCTGTTCATCTGCCACGCTACTTGTGTACTGTACTCGAACGCAGTGCGAACGATTTTTGGTCAGTGGCGAGTAATTTAGCTACTAAACTACTCGCCACTCGACTAAATTACTAGCCCAGTGCGAACGAGCCATTCGCTAATAAAAACGTGGTTGTTTCCTTTCTTACGACACTGTAATGAAGGTAACAATGAACCGGACGGTATTATTACCTACGCACGAATTTACAAGTTTGAACTTGCATGTGAAGTAAAGCGGCCCATTCACGGTCAAACGTGTAGGAGTTCCGTGTAGGACCACCGTAGGGTGCGCTCACCCATTCACGCTACTCGAAGGGGTCCAAGCAGTCCTTTCCACTCGTATTTTCTAGCAGAGCACCAGTGTCCTTACCCCACACTCGTAGGATGTTTCCTCCAATCTAGGCCCAACGCCGCAACTTGTTAGTGGCAGGAGCCCGTGTTGGCTGTCTGGAAGTCTAACCACACCCAACACGTCCTGCATATAGTCCAGCAACACCTTTCATGGTCCAGCAAGAGTCCTACATCGGGAAATCGGAAATTGGACTGTGAATGTGCCGATAGAGCGGTGCAAAGGCGGATGCTTCAATTAATTGAGCGAGCGTCGTTATGCAAATAATTTAATTCTCTTATTCACTCATCCTTCGTATTTTGCTGTTGAAAGATGAGGCAGAAAATAATATTACAGTCATCATCATCAAGGGTTTTCTGCTATTCAGCAGGTCCCTTCAAAGTGACAGCCTTCCAAGCCTCCCTTTGTTCCGCCATTCTCTTAGTCTCTATATATTTCCCATTTATCATTGCGTCACCAATCATTTTCATTCTTCACGGACCTCATCTTTTCCCTCCGTTTACAATCCCCTCCTGGGCGGTTTTAAGTAAGCACTCGATCCTCAGCACATGACCAATCCCGTTCCTTTTTAAATAAATAACTCAAGTTCGTGACGCCATAGGTAACCCATGGCGTCACTGGGCACTTTGGGCAGCTTTTGCCACCCCTCTACCCTATTATTTTAGATATTTCGGTTTGTGCGTTTATATTTTCTGTTCCTTATTGTTTTTATAAGTGACCTTTCCTCTCTTATGCCCCGGCTACACGCTCCGTCTTGAGCTCCGTCTTGCATGCACAAACTAGTTTGCAAGACGGAGCGTGTGGACCGCAACACGGTAGCGTGTGCAAACTCAAAAGAGTGGCTTGTGCAATCGTTGACTTGCTAAAGATTTGACTGCACGGTTTTTGGGTTTGCACCGTTTTGTTCAACAGTGAAACGGGCGACGTACGAAAATATTCAAAGCAATTTGTAATTCAGTTTATAGAATTGTACAAATAGTTGCCAGTATTGTGGAAGATTAAATCGAAGGAATATTTTGACTGAAACAAAAAAAAAGGAAAAAAAAAAAAAAAAAAAAAAAAAAAAAAAAAAAAAAAAAAAAAAAACAGAAGCTTATCATTTAATGACTGAAAAATTAAAAGTGGTATGTACAATCTATAGTAATTATGAATAAGTAACTTCATTGTAATTCAAATAAAACTATTTTTGAACGAGTAAGTACATGTAATTTAGATTTATAACATTGTTATGTATTATTTACATTATCATGTACTTTTACTTTTTTCAAAAATGTTATTTATTGCAATTCAGGTGGAACCAAATGAAAGAACAAGGGACATAGTGACCAAAAAAAAAGTCCTTGAGAAGTTGTCGTTGGAAAGAAATGATCAAAGTTAAGAAATTCCAAGTCAGGTGCCGGTACAGACAACATTTACCACCCATCCTTACGGTACTATGACTAGTTAGAATTTGTAGATGACCAAGAAGCTGCTCGGACCCCAATATCTAATTTTTAACAAGTCCTGGAATCCGAAGTAAATAACTATTGTGTTTGCAACAGGAGTTTAGTGCTTTAATAGGAGATGCTGCTGCCACAGAGCTCATAATTCTTTATTTTTTTGTTTTGTTTGAATTGAAAAACGCGGATAATGAATAGAAATCGATGCTAAGAATCAGAGGTCCCTATAAGTCCTGCCAGTTGCTAGAAACCTTGAAGTACAGGTTAGTCTTCCACGAGAAGATATATACTGTCGCATAACAGTATTCTTTTTTTTAATTATCGGTGTCACCAACCAAAGTAACTCTTCATAGGTTGCTTCGTCTATCCTAAGATAACCCCGCCAGTCTTCCGTATCTTCTCTCAAATCTTCAATAAGTTGACATGAGATTGTATGTTTCTCCGTAAAAACCAGTTTTTGTTCCACTTACTCCTGCGGCGTCGCTTATGTGTCTGTTGTTTCTTTATAAGCAAACAATAAAATAATGACTCCATTGAAAAACCTCTTCTGTTGGCCACATCGTCACGGACTCGGTTTGCACAAGCTTACCTGTACCGTGGGGCCACTCTTCCGTGTTCCGTCTTTTTGTACAGTTTTTCACTGCGCAGTTTACTTGCACACGCAAGACGGAGCGTGAAGCCGCGGCATTACTCGTTTCAGCACTTCATCATTCCTTACTTTGTCTTTCCAGCTCATTTTCTCCATCCTCCTCCATATACACATCTCGAAAGCTTCAAACCTCTTTAGATCTTCTTTTCGCAGAGTCCATGTTTCTGCTGCATTCAGTCCTACACTCCATACAAAACATTTAGCTACTTTATTTATTCCTCAACTTTTTATCCAGCCTTCCGCATAATAAATTTTTCTTTCTATTGAAAGCTTCCTTTGTCATTCTAGTTTTCACCTCATTCTTCAACTGATATTACATTATTAAATAGAAATAGACTTTGCCTATAGAAAATGTAGAATTCGTGATAAAAATATAACTATTTTGATTTTAAGTTTATTTTTGATAAAATATGAAAATTTAAACAATTATAAATTTATTTTTCCACATCCGCTTCCGCAAAACATCCGCGGATGTCAAGCACTGAACATCCGCATCTGTATCCGCATCCGCTAAGATGAACTCCGTTGCAACCCTAATTGGGAGTCATTGGAAGACAGAAGGTGGGTGAAGAGGGCGTTTCGATTGTTCACGACTTAAAATTGAGCGTCCATAAACCACGTAGCTCCATTTTGTTCTCCTGTAAACCTGCACTCTTCACCCCCCCCCCCCCTCTCCCGTAGCCCGACTTCCCCCCCCCCCACGTGACACGTAGCTTCTTACCCTATTGATTCCAGAAGACATTTTGTGCTGTTTTCTCCTATCAGATTATCCTAAATTACATACGGAGATAATTAAATGACGGAAATGTTTATTAATATGTTGTTCTATACCTTATTTTAACCGTAACAAATATGAGTAGCTACGTGGCTTAGCTCGGAACAACCCCCCCCCCCTTTCCCCCACGTAGCCCAACGTAGCGTTCCAGCCAACAACTCCTCCCTACCCCCCCCAGGACCAAACCACGTAGTTTATGGACGCTCCCTAATCGGGATGAGGCATGGGTGGGTATTATTAGAAGGCTTAGGACAGGGGTGGCCAACCCAAATGATCTTGTGGGCAACTTTGGAAATGCATCATAACTCTGCGAGCCGCTTATAAAATTATATATTCCCATATTAGATTTAGACCCACTAGAGACGTTTTCTGGAGTGAAAAATTGAAACAAAATGAATTATTATTTTTGTGTTTACTGTTATTATTACATGTAAACATAAATAATTTAATAATAATGATACAAGCAATACCTGCCATATATTCGGAATAATATTATTTTAAAATCAAAGTTAATTTTTTCTCATAACTTCAACAGTTAATTTTTGAATATGTGGATGAACAAATAATGTACTTTTTTAAATACATTGCTTCTCACTACTTTGGCCATTATAAAATAAATATATTTTGTAAAAGTGTAATGAATCTCGCGGGCCGGAAAAATGTTTAAGGCATGCGAGAAACTCGGAAGGATTTTGAAATTAGTTAAGTTGGTGGGTGGTGGAAAATCATTTCGTGGGAAGGTGGGGACCTAGCATGTGTGGCCCATCCCAACTGATATTAAATTAAATGATATTCAAACAATATGAAGGCCGGAGAGACTCATCACAAGGATCGGGAAGGAATTCGGTCATTGCCTTTTTGAAGGAAGCGTCCCGGCTATATTATTTCTCTTACTTCTTTTAATTTTATTAACAAATAAATTACGCGAAAGCACTTGACTTTTTTGTATTTATTTATTGATCTCCCGTACGCATTTCACTTCTTTTGCAGAAGCATCTTCAGCGAGTTTTTTTTCTGTTAACTACGTATTATAAGTTGGTTATGTTGTATTTGGTACAGTGGAATTGTTATCTAACTTGTAATCTACTTACATTTTGTGGTCTACTTGTATTTCTTCTTAGCTCCATTCTCAGCATCAGTGTTTTGCATTTTTGGTGAGAAGTGTCTTCATTATTCAGATGGTTCTTAATTGTTTTAGCTACAATTAGCCTTGGAATGGCCGGCTGCCGAAGTTGGCAAGTGATACCAAACTTTATATTATATTAAGGTGATGGTAAGGGATGTGGGTTTTCACAGCTTCATGTAGGATTAGTGGAGGTAGAGTTCCGCATCCCTGTTTCCTGACCGTAGGCACTAGAGTGGACGTGCCGTGGTCGGCGACACAGTCGGGTCCTTTCTCTTTACCTTCTCGCGGAGTTTCCCCCACGATACTCATTTGATGGCAGGCTGAGTGGGCCTGGGGGACAGTTCCCGTCGTCGGGGATCGAACCCAGGTCGTCAGGGCCGTAGTCAAACGCCCTACCGCATGAGATACGCAACCAGCTTAATGTTATATCAACCAGCTTAATAGTTAAATGGGCTATTTATTTTCATTTCCTAATACTTGTGATGAATTAAAAAGTACAGTGTTATTAGGCACCAAGTGTTCCCACGGTATGTGTGAATGTTGACGGTGCGACATGCCTAACCGAACAGATGCTTGACAGAACAAAAGCGTCCAGATTTACACGCACCATGGGGGACTGAAAACGTTCCACCCAACTTAGGGATTTATAGCCACCATAAATAACTAATTCTATTTTCACACATTACGGGAAAGACCCGCCGAAAACTGGTGCCGGCGAGCGAAAATATACCTTAGTGCCGTTTCCTAGTAAAGAAGCGTTTTCTGAGAGTGGTGAAAGACGAACCAGCCCATAGAGAAGCCGCCCCAATTTATTGACGTGTTGGTGTTTTTTCTTATTTGTTCTGGGAGCTAATGAATTGCTGGTCCTTTGGCGCGGAGTGCTGTGATTCGCCAAGGGCCGCACGAGACATCGCATTGCGAGAGGTACAGAGTCTTGATTGGAGCTGAAAAACGGACGAAGACACACTCTGGTTGGGATCCTCATCTGATACAGCCGCAAGTGACGTTCACCGAGGCCGGAGCACTGGACGAGCCTGTGGCTGGGGACACTGTCACCACGCTGTGCGGTCGAGAAAGCTGGACGACCCCATGTGGCGCTATTCCTGGCCCGTGAACAACGGTGAAATCTACGATCACGACGTAAACTAATGCAATCGTTCCACCCAGTAATGTGACCCTGAGATATTGCTCTAACTGTTTGACTTTAAAGACATTCAATGATATGTAAATGTTTATATCAGAATAAAAACAAACTTCATGTTTGCATAATTTCACAATGATCAATTGTAATAAATTGTATTACACCCACTTTTCAGTTCTCCTATTAATTCCAATGATATTTCATGTTGTTAGCTGAAAATTAATTTTTATTTTGATAGTCAAACTTGATAATTATGTTATTGATGAAACAGTATGATCCAGAAATTACTTTCCCCAAAAGCAGACGTTACATACTTAATACATTTATCGATCTCCAATATGCTCAACCTTTTTTTTTCACACTAACAATAACAACGGTCTTTCCTTACTTTCTTCCATCTAGCTTCCCTTCTGTAACTGAACATGGAGGAAGGAAATATATGGAGACGACGCAAGAGACCTTCACCACGCATTGAAGTGAAGCAGGGCGGAGGAGGAGTGGGCGGGCATGGCCGGAGGGGAGGGGGCATGGCCGCTTCCATACAGACAAGGGGAATATGTACAAAAACCTCAAGGGGACTCTAGGATAAAGGTGACGCCGCAATCTGGTGATGGATTATTATGTAACTCGATATGACAAATAAAAATGAAGAATAAAATTTTTTGATATCCTGCTTAGTTTTCGAGATATTCTGTCCCAAATGTGAAATGGTTTTGGTTGAAATTCAGAATAAAACATTGGTCAAAGTCAAATTTGATGATGGATTCTTATTTAAAAAGACGAGACAAATGAAAAATAAAGAATAAAATTTTTCGATATCTCACCTAGTTCTAGAGATATACTGTATCAAAAGTGAGGTGTCTTGAGTTGAAATGGAGAAGAAAAATTTCGCAAAAGTCAAATTTAATGATCGATTCTTATGTAACACGACGAGACAAATCGAAAATAAAGAATAAAAGTTTTCGATATCTTGCTTAGTTTTCGGGATATACTGGGAACATCGCAATTGTTTGGAAGCGCAATATCGCCGCTGCCGCCACGGCGCATGCGCGAGCCTGCTTCACCAATTTAACGTCACTTCTCCTCCATATATTTCCTTCCTCCATGTAACTGAACTGGACAACAAACGCCAAAGCACATAAATCTTACAAAGATTGTTAATACTAAAAATTTATAAATTAAATAAATGTCAGATAATGCTTTTACTTGATAGCCTTTTGAAGAAACCATTCCGGTTTACGACTGGATTGATTAAAAAAAATGATAACTGAACCCTCGTCCTCTCTAATGACAATCTCTGGAGTTAGCGCTCATCATCTGTATATATGACACGGAAAAATTACGAACTAATCTGCCACGTAGAACACGCAACCAATAATCGCAGAAAATGGAATAAGGTTATGAAAATATTTGAGCATCCTCTTAATTAAATTAGTAATAATGCACATCGGAAACTTTGATTATAGGGGGTAGAGCATTGATTAAAGATACTGAAAAGCGAGAGGGGAAAATTTTAAGGAAAACCTTTGGCCCAGTTTGTACAGGAGGAATTTGGATGAAAAGGAAGTCGCACCAACTATATCGGCATTCGGAAAAAAATCAGACAAATTCAGGAAAAGACGAATTAAATTCTTCGGCAATGTTATCAGAATAAATAACAACAGACTAAACAAAAGAATTCTCAACCTGGTCATTTCAATGCAAATGAAAAAAAAAATTGATTGATTCAAATCGAAAATGCTCTCCAGAAAATCGGAATCACAGACGATATCGTACAGGACAGATGCAGATTTAGTAACATGGTCGATAACCATCAATTTGTCAACAAATCGTGTATTGGAAGAAGGAACACCTGGACGAAGGAACGTAGGAAAGAGCTCAGATAGAGGATGAAGTGATTTTTGGAAAAAAAGAAGAACACAGCTGCTAAATAAGTATATTCGCGCTCCTCATTTGGGCATAACAATGGCAGAAGAAGAGAGTAATAATCTTCTTCTTCTTCCTAGCATCCATCCCGCAATTGTAGGTTCTGCTTGACTGGACTACTTCTTCCGTTTAACCCGATCTTGTGTATCTTCAGGTGAGGTATTGACAGACTACTCGCATGAGGTATCAAGCCAGCGTTTGCTAGGTCGCCCAAGTGCAACCCTTCCGCAAATTGCTGTGGACTTCAATGCTGGACCAACAAGTGTCAGCGTGCGAACCATTCAACGAAACATCATCGATATGGGCTTTCGGAGCCGAAGGCCCACTCGTGTACCCTTGCTGAGTGCACGACACATACTTGGTCTACGGACTTTTGCAGTAACAATAATAATAATTATTAAATGCGATGGTGAAACGCTGAGATAACGATCAGAAGTTCCCAATTAATTTTTCCCGTGTACCACTTTATGAAATAGCTCATCCTCGCGTACCCCTTACAGCTCAACTGAAAAATAAAAACCAAAACCTGTTTTATGGGATTATTAAATTTTAATCCCATAACAAATGTTACACAAAATCAACAGAATGACCAAAATCAATATTACAGTGAAGAACCAAAGAAACTGGAATAGGCTTGCGTATGCAAACACAGAGATATGTAAATACTGAGAGTACGGCGCTGAGGTCGGCAACGCCTATATAAGACAACAGGTGTCTCGCGGAGGCATTAGATCGTTTAATGCTGCAACAATGGCAGGTTACCACGGTTTAAGTGGTGCTACAGTCGGTGCACGAGAGATGGGACACAGCGTCTCCGAGGTAGCGATGAGGTGGGAATTTTCGCATACGAACATTTCACGAGTGTACCGTGAATATCGGGAATCCCGTAATACATCAAATCTCCGACATCGCTGCGGCCGGAAAAAGATCCTGCAAGATCGGGACCAACGACGACTGAAGACAATCGTTCAACGTGACAGAAGTGCAACCCTTCTGCAAATTGCTGCGGATTTCAACACTGGGCCATCAACAAGTGTCAGCGTGCGAACCATTCAACGAAACATCATCGATATGGGCTTTCGGAGCCGAAGGCCCACTCGTGTACCCTTGCTGAGTACACGACACGAAGCTTTACGCCTGGCCTGGGGCCCGTCAACACCGACATTGGACTGTTGATGATGTTGCCTGGTCTGACGAGTCTCGTTTCCAATTGTATCGAGCGGATAGACGGGTATGGAGACAAACTCATGAATTCATGGACCCTTCATGTCAGCAAGGGATTGTTCAAGCTGGTGGAGGCTCTGTAATGGTGTGGGGCGTGTGCAGTTGGAGTGACGTGGGACCCCTGATACGTCTAGATACGACACTGACAGGTGACACGAATGTATGCATCATGGATGATCACCTGCATTCATTCATGTCCATTGTGCGTTCCGTCGGACTTGGCCAATTCCAGCAGGACAATGCGACACCCTACACGTCCAGAATTGCTACAGAGTGGCTCCAGGAATACTCTTCTGATTTTAAACACCTCCGCTGGTCACAAAACTCCCCAGACATGAACATTATTGAACATATCTGGGATGCCTTGCAACGTGCCGTTCAGAAGAGATCTCCACCACCTCGTACTCTTACGAATTTATGGATAGCCCTGCAGGATGCATGGTGTCAATTCCCTCCAGCACTACTTCAGACATAAGTCGAGTCCATGCCACGTCGTTGTGAGGCATTTCTGCGTGCTCGCGGGGGCCCTACACAATATTAGGCAGGTGTACCAGTTTCTTTGGCTCTTCAGTGTATAATAATTCTAATAGTAAAGAAAATCAAGAATGTTTATTTAATGTTGATGAGACAAATGTGCTCATATCTCTTCGCGCAAATTTTAAAAATTTGGTCGTCGTTTACTGAGTTTCAACCTTTGAACCGTCTTCGAGTTGAAGTCAGTGGCATGTTTGGTTTTCATGTTTGTCATGGCCGAAAATCCCCTTTCGCCAAATGGTAGTTAACATATTATTGCTGCTTGGCTAATGTGATAAAAGTATTTTAGTTGAGCCCAAAAATTTACGGGTGATAGCTCTGCAAAACGACTCTTGAGTCTACTGTTTCATTAAATGTCTATTAGTTCCTCTTGGTTAGAGATGTGTGGATTGTCGGTAGAATGGTTGCAAAAGGTTTTTTTTTTATCCAGTTCCATTGCGGCAACATTTCTAAAAAGTAGATGCATAATTCTGACGACATTTAAAGGCTAATTAGATACTTTCATTCGAAGAAGACGTTTCAAAAAAAATTCAGATTCGGAAACTGGTCATATTTGTGTTTTGTAATCAAGAATGTACAGGGAAACATTTTTTAAATAGTTGATTCAACTTTCTTCTGCATAGTAAATATGGTTGTATCCCGGCTTGATGATAAAGGGTCAATTAGCATCTGTTTGTATCCATGATTTAATTTAACTGTTATGGAGCCTTTTCTCCGGTGGCAATCTCCTACACATCCAATTTTTCCCTTTCCTGTTTTCACCTACTTTTTCAATCTACTAATTTGAATTTTAAATTCTTTTGAGTTTTTGGTAAATTACTAATCATTTCTCTTGGCAATTAATAATAATAATAATTGATAAATTGCGATTGCGTTCATACAAAAAAATAATCTAATTGGTACTTAAAACTGATGTTTCAAAAAATGTCGATTTATGATATATCTAGAATAAAAATATTGACGGTAAATTCAACCATTTTATGAATAATATCGATAGTTTTTCCCAAGCCTAGCTCACATACGGCAACACATTTCGCCCAATCAATTTTATTTTCTTCGACATAACCGTTGACCATATCCTCCTCGTGGTACGAAGTAATATAATTCATACACGGTTTGATTGTTTTAAATTATATTTTCTCTATAGTAATGTTTGTGTATTTTTTAAATTGTCATAATGATAACAAAAGCCAATTTATTACCGCGCGCAACCCTTGAAGCAAACTCAAGTACACCTCACAATACGCAACAGGAATGACAAATTCCAAAGATACTCTGTTAATACTACACGCACCTCAAATGCAAATAAATGAAAATTGAGATTCAAGAGCAATGATGGGAAACTATTATATCGAAATGAATTTTGTCGGAATATATAAATAAAAACATTTTTATTAATCAACTGCGAGAAGTTAAAGTTGTTTACGCCGCCATGACATCTTCCTGTGCATTTCGTGGTATGGGATTTGCTAGATTGAAGAGACCAGTTGGAAGATTGCATGAGACTTGCTCAAGTGACAGATAAAATGTTTACCTGCAATAAAGCCAGATTCAGCGCTGTCTACATGCGCGTGTTCACATACGCCTCGCCGAGCACTGGCCAGCCGACTGACTTGAATGGTTTCTGTTGTGCGGGGTCAGGTTGGTGACGTCAGCTACTGAATACTTCGCGCCTAGCGTTTTATAACTCACAGGGGACACCTTTGTCCTCGAACACTCGGAACTGCACGAAACCATGCTTAGAATAACAAGGGATCATAAACAAAACAGTGGTGTGTCATTTCCGTGCAAAATGTTACATTCTATCTCAAGTAACATAACTGATTTTGTAAGACTAAAATGTGCCAAACCACAAGTGAAAATACATAATCATCATTTCATCATGAAACTTCACAACCAATTTATTGCAACTTCGTATAAGCTACGTATAAGCCTATGTTGCAATATGCTTGGCGAAAGTCAGGTTATGACATTGACATACCAACATCATCATTTGAAAATGTGATTAGTGTGGCTTTTGACAATGAACTGCGTGAATGCGAAAGTGATTTGGAATGTGATAACGTGGCTTTAGTGAGGTGTGCACATTATTCTCTTCCTATTTGTTTTAACCCGCTTCATCGAAACCCCGCATCTGCACTTTGAGTATTAATATAAGTACTATCAGGTGTGTTGTACTGTTGTATAGACGTGTTTTGCGCTATTTTAGGTACTTTAAGCGGATAGGTTTTGGCATTGTTGATTGATACACGACATCATTGAATTAGGTATAATTTCCTTCATATCTTGTTACTTTGTTTCATTCTATTAAAATGTTACTTGAGGTAGAATGAAACTTTTTCTTGGAAATGACACACACCACTATTTTGTTTATGATCGCTTATTATTCTAAGCATGTTTTCGTGCGGTTCCGAGGTGTTCCTTGTCAGAAGGACTAAAATTAGGAAAATGGAAGATGTATGCCGAGAAAGAGTTTGTGCCCCATTTATTTTCAACGAAAACGTTATTATGAGGTGACAATATTCCACTCGGTAATAAAAGATACTTTGATTTGTACCGCACGTATTTTAATGGGAATATCACGAAAGTATCTCACCGATTTCTATCAGATTGTATACAGTAATTCATGATAACTCAAGAGCCACTTGTTTTAAGCCGCACTAAGCGAATACATGTATATATGTGCTATTGAGAAGCTTCATGAGATATTTGTCAAAACTAGCTTCCAAATCTCTTATGAAACAACACAGTATATGGGCTCAAAAACCACAAACTTGAAGCCACTCGTGACTAGATATGGTAATATCAAACAAATTAAACACTTAAAGTACCGTACTTAGAAGAAATTATTGGGAATACTGGAAGTGAGAAAAAAGTCCACAAAATCAGCGCTGAAAAACTGCGAAAAGCATATGCAATTACTTGGGATACTTTTTTTTTTTTTTGCTGTTGTCAGTCTTTCGACTGGTTTGATGCAATCCTCCATCGTTTCCTATCCTGTTCTAACCTCTTCATTTCTACATACCCCTCACAGCCCACGTCCTCAATAATCTGTTTCATATATTCTAATCTCTGTCTTCCTCTACAGTTTTTACCTTCGACTGTTCCCTCCACTAACAACTTAACCAATCCTGCATGTCTCAAAATATGACCTACCAGCCTGTCTCTTCTTTCTGTAAGCTTCTTCCACAAACTACTTTTCTCACCAATCATTTCCAAAACTCGTTCATTTCTTACTTTGTCTGTCCACTTAATTTTCAGCATTCTTCTGTAGCACCACATTTCAAATGCTTCAATTTTCTTTCTTTGCGGTATTCCTAAAGTCCATGTTTCGCTACCATAAAGTGCTGTGCTCCACACAAAGAGTTTTAAAAAGTTCTTTCTAATTCCTAGATCAATATTTGAAACTAAAAGGTTTCTCATTTTCATGAAGGCTCTTTTTGATAGTGCTATTCTGCTTTTAACATCATTCCTGCTTCGGCCATCGGTTGTAATTTTACTTCCCAAGTAACAGAATTCACTTACTTCTCCTATTGCATCCGATCCTATTTTTATATTTAATCTACTAGTATTGGTATCATTTCTGCTACATTTCATCACTTTTGTCTTGCTTTGATTTATATTCAGTCCAAAATCTTCCTTCAGTATTTTGTTCATGCCATTCAGTAACTTCTCAATATCCTCAGCACTCTCTGCTAACAAGACAATGTCATCAGCAAATCGTAGCATACTGATTTTTTCTCCCTGAAAACTTATGCCACATGGAAATTTTTCTTTGACTTGCTTCATTGCTTCTTCTACATACAAGTTGAATATTAACGGGGATAGACTACAACCTTGTCTCACACCCTTTTTAACTGATGCATGTCTCTCGTGATTCTCTACTTTTATTATAGCCACCTGATTCTTATATAGTTTATAGAGTATTCTTCTATCTCGATACTTTAGACCTGACTTCTTTAAAATTTTGAACATCTTGTCCCACCTAACATTATCAAATGCTTTTTCTAAATCAACGAATGCCATAAACGTATCTTTGTTTTTCTTGATCCGCCCTTCAAGTATTAATCTTAAAGACAGAATTGCTTCCCTTGTACCGCGATTTTTCCTAAACCCAAACTGATCTTCACCTACTATCTCTTCTACTACCCTTTCCATCCTTCTGTATATTATTCTGGTCAGTAATTTTGAAGCATGTGATGTTAGACTAATGGTGCGATAATTCTCACATTTGTCGGCTTGTGCTTTCTTTGGAAGTGTGAAGATGATATTTTTATTAAAATCAGTTGGAATTTCTCCTGTTTCATAACTTTTTGATATCAGCTTGAATAATCTTTCGATTCCTTCCTCTCCTAGGGATTTAAGAAGTTCTGCAGGGATCTCATCAATTCCAACTGCCTTATTTGCTTTCAAGTCATTCAGAGCTTTATTAAATTCTATCCTCAAAACAGGATCTCCTAAGTCATCAATGTCGACATCACCTTCCTTTTCCAATACACTATTGTTCAAGTCGTCCACAACATTCAGTTTCTCAATGTATTCTTTCCATCGGTTAGCTCTATCTTCTGAGCTTAAAAGAGGTTTCCCATCGGCAGCTTTAATGTTCATACCTCTTTTCTTCATTTCTCCAATATTCTGTTTGATCTTCCTATATGCAACATCTACTTTTCCTGCGACCATTTTCTTTTCTACTTCTTCACACTTTACTTGTAGCCATTTTTCTTTTGCTATTTTGCATTTCCTATTTATTTGATTTCTAAGTTGCCTGTACTGCTCTCTTCCTGCTTCATCATGAGCATTTTTGTACCTTCTCCTCTGATCCATCAGCTCCAAAATTTCTTCTGTTATCCAAGGTTTTCTTGCAGTTTGTTGCCTAAAGCCTAATGTTTCTTTACCAGCTTTCATTATTTCGGTCTTTAATGCATTCCATTCGTCCTCGGTTGAGCTCGTTTCAGCGTTACTTCTTAGACCCAAGTCTACCATTTCTGCAAATTTTTCTCTCGTGCTAGATTGTTTCAGTTTATTCACTTCCAATCTGTTCTGCTTATACTGCTTCCTTATTCGCTTCAATTTCAGCCTGCACGCCATTATTATCAAATTATGGTCAGAGTCTATGTCTGCTCCTGGGTACGCTTTACAGTCTAGAACTTGATTCCTGAATCTCTGTTTGACCATGACATAATCTAGCTGATATCTGCCTGTATCCCCAGGACGTTTCCAGGTGTATATTCTTCTTGCATGGTTCTTAAACAGTGTGTTCGCCACTACTAGCTTATATCTTTCACAAAATTCTAGCAACCTGCTTCCTCGCTCATTTCTTTCTCCTAGACCAAAACATCCTACAGTATTCCCCTTTTTTCCTTCTCCCACTATCTCATTCCAATCACCCATGATTATTAGATTTTCCTCCCCCTTCACAGATTGGATTAATTCTTCAATTTCACTATATATTTTTTTCTATTTCTTCGTCATCTTCCTGTGATGTTGGCATATACACTTGTACTAATGTGGTTGGGACGGGCTTAGTTTCTAACCTCATCAAAATAATCCTGTCACTAAACTGTTCATAATAACTCACCCGTTTCCCTACTTTCTTGTTCATTACAAATCCTACACCAGTGACTCCATTGACAGCCTGTGTGCTAATTATCCTGTGTTCCCCAGACCAGAAATCCTGTGCATCCTTCCATTTAATCTCACTAATCCCCACAACATCTATCTTAAGTTGTTCCATCTCCCTTTTTAAGTTTTCTAACCTACCTGCCCTATTCATACTTCTAACATTCCACACTCCGACTCGTAGAATGTTTCTATCCATTCTGATGACTCCTCCCTGAGCAGTCCCCACCCGGAGATCCGATTGGGGGACTATTTTACCTCCGGAATATTTTACCCAGGAAGAAGCCATCATGATATATGTAATTTGAGAGGATTACATGTCCTCGGGATACCCTTTGGGTCTTTAATGCAGTGGTTTCCCGTTGCCTTCTGCATCCCCATGCCGTTGATCATTTCTGATTCATCCGCCTTTAGGGGCCGTTTTCAACCCCAAGGGCAAGAGGGTGCCCTGAACCACTCCCCGCTCTTCCGCCCTCCTTTCTGAGGCCGTTGGCAAGCAGTGGGTGATTCCTTATACCGGGAATCTTTCAGTCGCCAGAGCCTCGTCCGTGCAAACAGGGTGCACCACGTGAAGGCTAATATAACCTCTCCCAAGCCCTTACACCCCTTGGGATACTTACAATAAGAAATCACTTTCAACCAAAGCCAAACTCCATCAATACCACACCGTCGTTCTTTTAGGAGCACTGTACGCGACGGAGACTTCATTTTAACGGTAAATGTCAAAGGAATCGAAAAAATAGAAAGACAGATACTGAGAAAAATATTCGGTCCTAAGATTCAAGATGGCTTCTGGCTGCGCAAAAGCTCAGAAAAACTGTCTGTATTCACTGACCGAACGATTCACCTCACTCGCACGGAAAAGACGCATGAAATACTACGGACATATAGCACGAATGGATGACTCACGACTGACCAAGAAAATTTTCGACATCGTCAACGGACCCCAACAAAACAAAGCACTCTGGTTTATAGAAACCCAGAAGGACCTCGCAGAAGCCAGCCTAGACTCACTGACATCTACACGCAGTATATATAGACAATTAATCACTTCACATAAATTTGCCCCTAATATACCAATAGCAAAAAATTCAGAAATGCATCTACACAAGAGAGATGTCAATCCAGTGTTGCAATTTCTACGCATTTATCCGCAGACCTACCGATTTTTATGAAAAATAAGGATTTTCTGATTTTGCTAAAATATCTACGGATTTTACAAACTTTTTATTACTTGTTGATTTTTCCTTGTATTGGTGTTTTGTAAAACTTTGAGCGTATAGTGTTAACGCATTACAGAATTGTCAATAATTCTGAATCTTTTCCTTGCTTCTTTTTATTTTTTATTTTTAACTGCTTTACGTCTCTCAACAGCGAGGTCTTTAGAGACGGGAAAGGATGGGGGGCAAGGAATGGGAATGAATTCGGCCATGGCCTTTTTAAGGAAGCTTCCCGTCATTTACCTGGAGTAATTTGGGAAACCATGTAAAACCCAAATCTTGATGCCCGGACGGGGATTCGAACCGCCGTCCTCCCGAATGCGAGGCCAGAACGCTATCCGTTACACCACCACCCTCGGTTTTCCTTGCTACCGCTCGTGTGAACCAAAGATTGAAATTAAGCTGATATTTTGTTTGGTTACAGATTTTATAGATCCTTAAAACAAAAATTATGGGTAGGCACAGCAGCAGCATAGATGAAAGTGACGCTATATAAACATGTTCAGAGATATTTCTTACTTTCAATATAGAATATCATTTTTGTAATTTTAAAGACCTGGAAATAAAAAGTTTTCTTAATTATACCTCTCTCTACAATAATTATTGTTTCAGTTAGCGAGTCTCCAGATTTTTGTACCCAATCTACGGAAATTTTAGCGGCCAACTACGGATATTCAAAGCCAATTGGTTGGCAGTAGTGCGTCAACCACACAACGAAAGGATGAGGAGGTTTTGGCAAGATAAGAAGAATAGCAAGAATAATAAGAAGGGCAGTGCAAATTGATGGTTCCACGCGCTCCTTAGCGGGCTAAACAATAAATTAATAATAAATATGTATATATTAGAAACACAATATAGTTTTCTTTACTGTTTAAAAAATGGATTTAATTTAGATTCAGCACACATCTTGGTGGTATTGCATGAACTTTGTCTTAAATTCGTTCACTGTTTCAGGTAACTTGTTTAGCATTTTCCTAGGTAACTCACTGAAAGAACTGAGTCCATTATTTTATTTCCCTTTAATCCCCGTCCCTTTTACAGGGTGAGGGATAAAACTGTTTGTTGGTATATTTGGCAAAATACAAATCGGATTAAAAAAAAAGTTGTAATAAAAGTTGTTCACCACAAAGAGGGACATCCATTAACATAACGCTCGACCCCTCTGCTCCACCCCCGGGGGGCGGGAGGGGGGGTGACTTTGAAATCATAAATAGGAACCCCTATTTTTTATAGCAGATTTGGATTCTCCATGAAAAAATATGTATCTTTGGTATGAAACATTTTTTTTCTTTTCATGATAGATGGCGCTGTAATCGGGAAAAATGAAAATGAGTTTAAGATTGTTGCAAAACGGTAATATCTCAAACAATATGTATATGTATATGAAATCGTGTCAGATTGTGGTGATTGCCATCAGTTCCCTTCCACGTACTATTTATTTCTAATTCTTCCGCCAATATTTAAGAAGACCTCGTACCCAATATATGCTATAAACTCTTTCAATAGTTTCTTCTCCTTCGTCACGTTTTCCATTGAGTCCCAGCTCGTTTATCATATCAGTTACTGATTGTGTTCCACGATAATTTTTACAAAGAACTCTAGCTGCCCTTTTTTGAATTACCTCCAGCTTCTATATTTGATACACAAAACGTGAGTTGGATACTACTCGTATACTACCATATTCGAGGTTTTAAATTCCAGTTCCCTCACTTTCCAGGTACATCCATTCATCAACTACTCTAGAAAATGAAGGATTCCTAAACCTTTCCAAGGTCATACCGACTGTGCTATGCCCATCTTTATTTATCATCAGACTACCCTCAACGCCAGTAAAAAATGATGGGTTTAACGGATTGTTCTGACAATTTCTTTGCAGTTGCTTAACCACATAGAATTGTTATAAAATAAAGCACAATGTAATTTCTCTTCTCTAGTGCTGTAGTAAAATGTTTCAGTTGTCAACTTGGTCCAGGTTGCGTTTCGACCTAACCTCAAACTCTGCTAATATTGCCGCTAGAAAATCAAAGATTCAATCACACACGATTTAATACATTCTTTGTATCGCATGTCATTGTCATCATGCATCGCAATATAAAATTGATGGAAAAACTTCACGGGTTCTTACATTTTTCTGTTTTGTTATCTGTGATACAAATCAATGTTTTAACGACTGACACATCTTAAATGCTTCTGAAATGATGATCCTTGTGAAAACGAATGATGCTAAAAAAAATCTTTACATCTCACGTTATGCCACGTAATATCAGTTTTACTTGACGCGTAAAAGGAATGTTCTGGCAACTCATTTCTCTGAATAAATAGAATCGTTGTTTTAATGCTCATAAACTTATTTTGTAATGCTGTAAATATTTCGGTTGTAGTTTGCACAGCGATACAGAAGGAACTTCTGCTGTGTTAATGATGTCATAATTAGCATTAGAATGAAATTTAAAATAAATTAAGAATGCAAAAATCTTATGCCATAGCGCGTGATATTGGTTATATTTCTGGTCCAGGTCTCATTCACCCCGATAAATACGCCCGTATGAAATAATAACTTCAGTAACTCGGAGCTTATGAGAGCAGCTTAAATTATTTATGAAACTAAAATCATTGTGAATTATGCCGTATAAAATGGTGTCAGTTGCCATTTTGGTCCTATCTCCAATTCGACATAACTACAACTTCTACTAATATTACTGTTCAAAATTCATAGCTTCTATTACCCGTGTACGAATACATTCGCTGTATTGCGATCTAATTTCACCCAATTGGAAATATGTATGATATAATGACACCAGTAATAAAAGCAGATAATAATTAACATATTCATTTAAACGCAGTACATACTTTTATTTCAGTGTTTTGGCGAATCATTTCTTCGAGCATATTACAACAACGGCTTAAAATATCTACATTGAATATAAATATCTTGTAAGCTCGTCAAAACTGTTTTGAACCCAATATTTTAACAATTCGTTTCTTCGCTAACTAAGTATAATTTTCTTCAAATAACGTTCATAAACATGAAAATCATGTAATGTAGATATTTCTGAGACTGCAATAACAGTATCGCTGTACAGAGAGTATAAGAAAAATCTACATCGAAAAATTAAGAAAATAATTAGTATGTCTATTTTTACTTTTCTTTTAGTGTGGTGGCAGCTCATTTTCTCGTGGGTGCTCAGCAATATAGAACTGTTATCAAACAACGCGCATAGCCTCAAACAACATTTCCTGCTGTTGTTGGTTGGGTAGCGGAGGTGGAAAGCGTGACGTCAGCGTGTGACAGACATCGGTACATAGTGACCAAGAATAGCTTTTTAGTATATAGATAGATTCCAAGCTGTTTACAATGTTTTCAACAAACAAATCCTCCTTCTCGTTATAATCACACAAAACATTCGTCTTTCTATGAGTGTACCTAATAGGGAGACTACATTTGGAATTTATTCTCATTCCATTGCGACCTATCCAGATAAATTTCCTGTGCAAATCGTGCTACAGATGTTCAAAACCGTGCCCCGCTATAGTGAAATGTACGACACTTGTAGTCTACTCTTCGACCTCACGTATTTCCTGTGACTAATGTGACCGCGTATCAGGCTTGTTGCGGGGTCATCATCTTGGAGGTTAAGAGTCAGGGTGATCCGCCAGGCTTGAAGAGAGGAACTTAGACACTGGTAAACAGTCCCGAGGGGACCAGACGGCGAGTGAACTCTGTTCGGTTTCTTAGTTCGCTTGAAGTGAAACATCTTCGTCCATCATTCACCACAGAAGATATAATTGCATTACGCGTTGCTGACTTTTTACGATATCCTTAGAGCACATCTCTGTTCTCGTCTGTAGTTACTGGCTAATCTGTCTCACAGAGGGTGGTGGGTGAGTGGTAACGCTCTGGCCTCGTATTCTGCAGGACGCGCCTTCGAATCTCCATCGGGGCATCTGGATTTAAGTTTTACATGTTTTCTCCAAATCACTCCAGGCGAATACTGGGATGGTTCCTTCAAAAGGCTATGACCGATTTGCTTCCGTTTCATTACACACCGTCGTTTCCCGTCTCGAATGATCATGACGTCGACGAGGCGTATGGCCAGAAGAATAAGCAACCTGTCACTTAGATGTAACTAAATAAATTTGCCGATCCAGTGAAACTAAGCTTTTCAGCATGGCAATGACGCACACACACATACTTGAAAGTTGTCGTGAGCATCTTCACGTCACGCTTGCACAATTTTATTATAGTATGATGTTGGTTTGTTGATGTTAAAAACTTATGTTATTAAAATCATCTTTAGTAAAATTTGTTGTGCCATGATGACCAATAATTTCTAAAGGCAGATCCTGCACAAGGTCGGCATTTACCTTTCGGAACCTGTCTCCCAACTGGGAACTAATTTACACCACATCCAAGACACGGCCAGGCGCATAAAATGTGGAGATAGCGCTTTTAACCCTCAGACACCGATATTTAATCAAATTGTATTTTAAGAATTATTTGTAGCAAGCTGGGAGCTGAGTAAATTTGGTTTCGTATATTTTTCTTGCAATTAATTGTGATTTTCGATGAATGGACTTTGTTTTATGGAAAGAAACTATGTAAATACTATGTAATGTGTTCAAGAACAGTATTATCTATGAAACATTGATTAAAAGTGTTTAATTCTAAGTATTAAGGTTAGCTATGATGTTTAAAGGACAATTTGCGACACTTTGGACTGATTTATATTTATACTTTTGTGTGTAAATATCTTTCATTGTCATTTCTGTGCATTTTATAATGATTTTGTATTAATTCTGATTGTTTTAATATGATTTTAATTGTTTAAGTATAGTTAGAATTCCAGAAACATCGGTCGGAAGTGTTTGCATTATTCTGGAATTTTCTGTGATACCTATATAAGCGATCGGCAAAAACGGGTGTTGTATTCGGTATCCAGTGTTCAGAGTATCGAATAGTCTTTGAAAGTTGGTCGAGTTCAAAATTATAAAGTTATAATTGCTGGAGCATTGTTTGCACCTAGTATCTTTGGAGCGCGATGTCTTAAAGAAAAAAAAAACCCTACTTGAATCTTCTCGGACCTGTTATTTCATTTTTAAAACCCGACATACCTATCACGCTGGTCGAGGAACCAGAAGAAAATAACACTGTCCTCAGCAAACTGTGTCAATCACACTGACTGAATTCCAATGTTGTTGCAAGCTGGTGACGTCACAGCTGACCCTCATGACCTTGTGACTGGTTCAGACAGTGAGTCACGATTTTAGCGCAACTGGGAATCTGTGGGCGGAAGGCCGAGTTGTTGATTGTGGGGACTTGGCTTCCTGTGCGAACTCGCACAGCGGGTTAAACACCAACACAGCTGATCTGATGAGGGGATGTACGAGAGAAGTAAATGAATTGGGTTACAAAACTTTGGTCAGACCATTGCTTGAATATAGTAGTGTAGTATGGGACCCACATGTTGAGTATCAATTACAGGAGTTGTAGAGGGTGGGTTTTCCATGGTTTTCCCGGATCATTCCAGGCGAATGCTGGGACGGTTCCTCACAATATCCCATGGACACCTGCTCCCAAATCCCGTATATCCCTTCCAAACCATTACCCTTTCGGATAACTGCAATGAACCCTCCGCCACACACTTTTAGTGAATCGCGGAGCGATTATAATAATAATAAAAAAGGACTGCTAGATTAGTTTCTCGAAATTATCGCAGAACTCAATCAGTAACACATATGATAAAAAAGCTGGGTTGGGATTCATTGGAAGACAGGAGGAGGGTGAAGAGGGTCATGGGAATGTACAAGGCGTATATTGGTGATGGGGCATGGAAAGATATTGGTGTAAGAATTAAAAGTAATGCATGGAAGGGAAAAGATGACCATGACAACAAGCTGGCACTCGATTACAGGCACAAGGGTGTGGGAAGATTCTATTTTTAGTTAAGGGTGTCAGGGATTGAAATAAGTTAAGAAATGATGAATAATTTATCGAAAACGTTGAACGAATTTAAAGATAAAATTTGAAGAGGGCAAATGTAGTTGGGTGCAGGAAAGGGAGAAGATTGGTGTGTAGGGAAATTGCCACCGGAGCCTGTGCTCAATTGCAATTTTAATTAAATATTATATATTATAAACAAATGTCCCTCCTGCAACGTCAGTGAACACACTATTAGGATCGGGATGTCTTGTTGCATACCTGGCGAAAGCAAAGTATTAAAAAAGGAGGCGGGCATTAGTATTTGAACTTCAAATGAGATACGTCTTTTGAATCATTTTTAACTTCGAAATTAAAATAGTGATTTTACTATCTGCCAAGAAACAGTTGCATATTAACATTAGAAAATTATTTTATTATCGACTTTTGATTGCGATGGATCACACGCTATGGTGGCAACTCCCTTAGTCACCCCTTTTTTATTATTATTTTATATAATTTCAGTTTTCAATTCTTCCCCCATTTTCATTTGCGATATATGAATTTTAATTTTAAATTCCATCGGCGTTTTTGTTAAATTATTCATCACTTCACTTGGTAATTTGTTCGAATCCCCTACACCCTAGACCATAAAAGAAAATTTTCCGTCTCCCATATGCATGAAATCGAGCACCGTCTTGTGGTCATGGTCATCTTTTCCCTTTTATACACTATTACTAAATCTTCTTCCAATATCCTTACAAATGTCATCACTAGTAGACTCCTTGTACATCACCAGCACTCTCTTCACCTTCATCCTTTCTTCCACTAACTCCCAACCCAGCTCCTTTATCAATCAGTTAATGACTGGGTCCTGAAATAATTTAAGCTGTCTCACCTATTTACTTAGAGTGTAATAAAGTTTCCATTGAATTCCGCAAATAACATACCGGTGCATAGTATGACTTGGACACGTCAGAATTCACGAGGTATTCTTATGTTACTGTGGGGCGATTTCACCTTGCTTCCCGCAGAGATGGAAGTTTATTTACGTGACTGAAGATTACTCGGGAATGTATCATCTTGAGCTCTTCAGTATCCTGAAGATAATGGCACGTTACGCTATCCTTTTTTTTTTTAGTTATGGTTTTACGCCTCGTCGACGTCAAGATCATTAGAGGCGGAATGGGACTGCGGACAAGGAACGGAAAGAAATTCTGCCATGACCTTCTGAAGGGAGGATCCCGGTATTCACTTGGAGTGATTTAGTGAAACCATGGAAAACGCAAATCGGGATTCCCGGACGGGGATTCGAACCCGCGTCCTTCCGAATGCGAGGCCAGAGCGTGTTACGTTAACGGAAATTCGTTGAACAACGTCAAATTGATCCGGCCGCATGCTGAAATCTTCAAGCAGCTGATACGACGGAAAAAACCTACGATTGTATATTCACGTGTCCACTGTTTTGTGTGGATTGATGTGATTGTGTGTATGTTCTGTGTACTGTTTTGTTTTTGAATGAATGTAAGTTGAAATGAAGGAGAAAGTGAAACCCGATGACGGCCCATTCAGGTCTACTCCCCCGAAAGACATCGAGATAAACGCCAAGCTAAACGTCCCCATCAAGCCGCGTTCCCACGATCTCTTGTAACGGAGACGAGACGGGACGGGACCTCATTAGCCGAAGTGTATAGATGAGCGCGCGCTGCAGGTTAGCCCTTGCTTACCTCGCCGCCACCTCCCCACCACGTTGCCTAGTGTCGTTTGGCACAGATCACTTTACAGCAACAGAAGGGGTGCGCACCTCTGCTGCAAACCGATGGCAACAGCGCACCTCTACACACGCCTGTGATGTTTACCGACACAGAGTGGGTAGCTGCGTCTTATCTCCGCTAGCAGAGGCGGCCCTGTTCCCATGGCGTGTTGTTGAATATTCGTCCCGTCCCGTCTCGCCTCTGTTACAAGAGATCGTGGGATCGCGCCTTAAGACGGACGAATCACCTTCAACAGTGAGTGTCGTATGCCCTCACTCCATACGCACTGTGGAGAGGTTTGGGTCTTAGCACAGTGTGTTGATTAGGAATTGTGCATCACAACTTCTCCTATTCTAAGGTACATAGTTCCAACTATAAATCATGAACCTGTTTGTGAACGTATTTGTATGAAAATAAATTTGTGAATATATTTGTATAAAAGTAATTTCATAGAGTATAATATTAACTTTGGTAAATAATTTGATAGGTCAAAGAAATCGATAGTGACGGTCTGTGTCTGGTATATCTTTGTCAGACAAACCAAGAGAAGATATGAAGAAAGAATAATTTGAAGGAAACACGAACATGAGGTGATTTGTACGAAAGAGGAGAGTTTAAGAAAAAGATGCTTAAACGAAATTATACCTCCATTGTAGCTTTTCAACAATTGTTAATGAAATGTATCCGGCCCGAAGGCATAAGAAAAACTGGTATATGACCTGTGAAAATTTTCCATCAGTAGGAATTGATGTACCGATAAATGCACTGAAGATAAGTATTGATTGTATATTATATAGTTAATTTCAGATTCAGAAATAAAGTTTATGTTTGATAATTCAAGGAAAATTGAATTTATTACTTAACAAATGTATAAGTGAATACGTATTTAAATATATTAAGATCCCACAAAAACAATTCTTCTAAAAATAGACCAAGTCTCATGCTCGTTTAGTGACAAAAAGTTAAGGGATCTCCTTCTGAGCCAATTCTACACTTTACAGTGAATATTCACTTTCTTTTGTGAAACAGAATGGTTTCTATCGGTGTCATAGATCATTTATTTAGATTTTTTTTAAAGCATTGTCATCGTGTCTGTACTGCAGTGACGTCACACGCCCGGCCCTCGCTGACGTGCTAAGAACCATGGAGGAAGGAATTATATGGAGGAGAAGTGACGTTAAATCGGTGAAGCAAGCACTAAACTCTCCCGCATGGTGGCAGCACCGGCAGCGACCATATGGCGCTTCCCAACAATTAAGGTGTTCACATTGTGGTAGATGCAGTGATTATTTCATTCAGTATTGTGTATAAGTGTTTAAAAATGCCAGCTTGTGTTGCGTACAGTTGCACAAATAGGCCAGACAGGAAAGAACCTGGAATATCATTTCATAAGTAAGTTGAATTGTAATTATCGTTGTTGAAGTGAGCGGTAGACACCGCAAACTTTGCAGCACGTCTATAAATATTTAGTCATAGCTCTCAATGGGATGACTTTGTTCTCAAATTTGTCTTGGTGTAGTGTAGAAAATCAGCAAACTTGCTATTTTGCACATAATAGACTAGCATTATTTTTTAACGAGTGTTTAAAATCAGATTTAAAGGGGCGTGTTTTACTTCGCGATTCAGTGAATTTACTATTACGATTTCTTTCGTCACGTTGCTGATTATACTGACAATGGATGATGAAATTAACTGTTATGTGAGAAGCTGTGAGTTTTATTAATTTTTTAAATAGCTATTTCAGGCCATTGACTTAGGTTATTTTTAAAGCTTCATATAAGACTTGTTTCTATTTGTAAATACGTCTATACCTATTTTTACCGATTTTGAAATCTTTCTCATTTATTTATGTCGAAACAGGTTCATGCAGAAATAAAAATGGGCTTCATAAATAAAGAAGTTATTGGCCTTTGAACAAAATCAATTTGGGGAATGTGTTTCTAATTTAGTCTCTTTTTTTGTACAACATTCTCCCCCCCCCCCCCCCGTATCTAAATCTAACTGAGAGATATTTTTTTTACAATTGTCCTAATAAGTAGGGCTGTGAAATTAGACAACACATCTTGATCAAGAGAATGTTCATTAAGGTGACTGAATAAACATTTTATTTCTGGTACCAGCCTACAAAATGTCTGGGTTGCTCACCCTAGAGTGGGTCCTCTTACTTTTTTTCTGGTCTAGGACACATTTCAGACTAACCACAAGTGGTAGTAATAAAACTGAAATATCCATTCTGCATGTCAACCATGTAATCATTGTGGCTTTGACAGAATTAATTTTTGGTCCAGCCTGCATCCAAACCTAAACACCTCAATTTGGATGTTGTATATCCCCCAAACTAAGCAAGATATCGAAAACATTTATTCCTTATTATCGAGTTTTTTCGTCGTGTTACATAAGAATCCATCATTAAATTTGGCTTTTGCGAAATTTTTCTTCTGCATTTCAACTCAAGACACCTCACTTTTGAGACAGTATATCTCGAGAACTAGGTGAAATATCGAAAAATTTTACTCTTTATTTTTTATTTGTCTCGTCTTTTTAAATAAAAATTCATCATAAAATTTGACTTTGAATAATTTTTTCTTCTGATTTTCAACCAAAACCATTTCACATTTGAGACAGAATATCTCGAAAAACTAAGCAGGATATCAAAAAATTTTATTCTTCATTTTTTATTTGTCTCATCGAGTTACATAATAATCCATCACCAGATTGCGGCGTCACGTTTATCCTAGAGTCCCGTTGAGGTGTTTGTACATATTCCCCGTTTGTTGGGAAGCGGTCAAGCCCCCACCACTCCGGCCATGCCCCCCCACTCCTCCGCCGGCCTGCTTCACTCCCATGCGTGGTAAAGGTCTCTTGCGTCGTCTCCATATTATTCCTTCCTCCATGGCTAAGAACGGCCAGAGATCTTGTTACTCTCTGTCCATAGATGTCGCTATTGCAGCAAACTAAGAATTTAGGTAATATCGGCTTATGATATGTAATGTTTTAAATTGCCGTTCTGGGGTTATGGTTGTTGCAGGACGCGAGTAGGAAGTGAATAAAACGGCAGAGAACGCCGTCAAAAGTTTGTCTTTCCACCACGCCACCTATCAGCGATCCAGCGAGGAGAGTGGGATATATGGAAAATAACCGTGTTGGCGAGCTGGCTTCACGTTGCAGGGGTTGCCGGTTCGAGTCCGGCCCAGGGCATGGGTGGTTTTAATTAAGTGTTGGGTCCGTCCTGTGTTGTCCTGTTACTTGTGATAATCAAAAACACGTGAAGATTCTATGAACACAATTGAGAGATAATAAAAACACAGTTGCTGGCTAAATGGCTAGAAGGCCGAATGCCAATTAAAAAAAAAAAAAAAAAAAAAAAAAAAAGTGTTGTGTGGCGGCGGGTTTCTGCAGATAACGTTTCACCTGCCGATTCAGGGGACAGGTTCTGGCCTTGCATTCGGGCGGACGCAGGTTCGAATCCCCGTTGTAGCGTATATGCTTAACTTAGTCCACAAGCCAAAGGTTGGAGCAATTGTGTCAGAGGTTCCTGGGACCTTCAGTTTAACGTGGAACCGATCCATGGAGCGGCCTGGCGTAGCTCATATGATCAATCACAACTCTCAAAATTTCTGCGCCTGCCGAGATTCGAACCCGGGACTGGAGCAGCGGACGTTTTGAAATTAAGCCTTAACCACTGAGCTACCAGACCGTGTATGCTGCCACCCCAATTGTACAGTAAATAGTTTTATAATTATTATTTTTTATTAAAGCTGTGATCAATGTATTATATTAATGAAATGTAATTATATGTATAACGTAACTGCTTTTAAGTTAGATCTGTAAAAAAGTAATATTAAAATCTTTGGTCCGCGCAGCCAAAGAGTGGGAGTTTAAGTCGCGCTCTGTGAGAGTGAGGAGGTATATCGCTGACGATAATAGAAAGAGGGCACAGTATACGATGAATACTGCGGCACTGTTTATTCTTGATCATTAGTTATTCAAGTTTTTGGAGTAAATCTTTAATGGTACTGCTTTCATCAGTGCATTAATCATTGATTAAAAGTATTCGCCTGACCTCATGTTAGAATTGACCTTTGTTGTTTTGTAATCTCCATACTACGTGCGCGGTCGAAAGACGGTGTGTAAGAGGCCAAAATGCCGCCCAAAGAGTTGTAGAACGAAGTCGCCAGTAATTGTTTAGTTTGTATCAGTCTGCTGAAGCAGATAATTAATATTTGGGATTTCCTTGGTTTACCAAATCACTCCAGGCGAATGCCGCGATGATTGCTACAAAAGGCTATGGCCAAATTTCTTGCCATCGTTTGCCCCCAGTCCCATCGCGCCTCCAATGACCTCTAATGATTTCGTCGAGAAGTAAAAAAAAGCATGAGACAGATCTCTGTAGAATAGCTCATGGAAATACTTTTTCTATGAAGAGCGACTGGGCTCTGTGTTTGCGAGACAGATATCGCGGTGTCAATACCAGGAACCGCTTCCACCGAGTCCAGCCTCTCAACTTTGTCCGACGGTCACGCGCTGACTATACCGTGTCGTGACGTCACCCTTTGTGGTCGGCTGAGTCACAGGTTGTCAGACTGCGCAAAGTCAGACGGCGCAAAGTCTGCGCAACCTCAGCACGACCTCTGACGATCGCGAGAGTCTCATCCACCCGAACTGAGCCGACCTGACGTTCGAGTCAACACGCTGCAATTAAACTTCTGAGAAACCCGTTACGCTTACAAGGGACACCTCCGACCTCGAACGCTCGGAACCACACGAAAACATGTTTACAAAAATGGAGCGTCCATAAACTACGTGGATCGGTCTAAGGAGGAGGTGAGGGTTTGGCTGGAAAGCTACGCTGGGCTATGTGGGGGAGGGGGGAGAAGAGGGGTTCTGAGCCAGGCCACGTAACTTTTCTTTCATATTATTTGTCACCGTTAAAATGAAGTACAGAATACACAACAGCTTGTGAATATTTATTTACGTTATTTAATTATCTGCGTACGTAATTTGCGATAGTCTGATAAGAGAAAACAGTACAAAATGTCTTTTGGAATCAATAGGGGAAAAAGCTACGTGCTTCGTGGGAGGAGGGAGGATAGAAGCAAAAGCCACGTGGGGAGGGGGAGGTTTCACAGGAGGCCAAAAAGGGGGCTACGTGGTTTATGGACGCTCCCTAACAAGCGATCATAAACAAAACAGTGGTGTGCGTCATTTCCATGCAGAACTCCCCACTTGTCTGCTAGCGCCATTAAAGAGCAATGAAAAGAGCCTATTGTTGCGTGATTCCTGGTCAGGTCATACAGATGCAACTTTTCCTAACAAAGATGTTATGCTGAAGATATTGCCACCATAAACAACAAAATATTGAGAACCCCTTGATGTTTACATCTTTTCCCAATATAACCTCTCTATGAGAATGATTGCTGATTTTGCAAGACTACAATGTGCCAAACCACAATTGAGCATATATGATCGTTATTTCATCATGAAACTTCACTCTGTGATTTACAATCAATTTGCTGCACCTATGTATAAGCCTATGTTGCAACATGCTTGGCGAAAGCCAGGTTATGACATTGACATACTAATTTCATCATTTGAAAATATAATTAGTGTGGCTTTTTATATTGGACTGCGTGAATGCGAAAGTGATTTGGAATGTGATAACGTGGCTTTAGTGAGGTGTTCACATTGTTCTCTTCTACTTTGTTTTAACTACTTCATCTGAATCCCGCATCTGCACTTTGAGGACTAATATAAACACTATCAGGTGTGTGGTACTGCTGTATATGCGTGTTTTGCGCTATCTTAAGCTCTTTAAACAGGGAGTTTTTGACACTGTTGACTGAAATCATGAAGGCATTGAATTACGTATAATTTCCTTCATATGGTATTGATATCTTGTTGCTTTGTTTCTCTCAATTAAAATATTACTTGGGGTAGAATGCAACGTTTTGCATGGAAATGACACACTCCACTGTTTTGTTTATGATCGCTTGTTATTCTAAGCATGTTTTCGTGCGGTTCCGAGCGATCTAAGTCAGAGGTGTTCGTTGTTAGAGATTTTCAACCTGCGGTCACTGGCCTCGGTAACGTAGAGGCTAAAATATTGGCACCGCATACTGAATGTCGCTGGTTCGACTCCGGCCGAGGGCAGGATTTTCTAAGTATCGTTTATGTTGATGTTGTGTCTGTCCTATACTTAGCGGAAACAATTTACTGTAGGAACTGAAACACTTCACTTGGCTGTACGGCTAAACGTGGCCGTTTATCTGAGAACACTTATAATAAGTAGATTGTATTACATGTTAGCTGAGTTACTTAGGTTTAGTGCCTGACGTCTAACTAGCCAGTTGTTCCGCATTTTTCGGCTGAACAAATCAGTTTTAAAATACCGGGTCTATTTTTCAAGTAGGAATGGAGCTCACTATGTGATTTGTTGATGTGAAGCTTGGTAATCAAACTGGCTTTCAATACTGTTACAATTAACTGCGTTTTCATATTTTATTTATCAGAGGAATTACTTTTTCGGCAGGCGCGAGACACTTAACGTGAAGTCCGTAAAGTCGAGTGTGTTAGCACGGAAGTGTTGAAATAATTCCGCCCAACGGTCTTCACCAGCAACGTTCTCGGCGTTCCAGCTAGTGAGTTTCCGAACAGTGATGTAGTTTAAAATAAGCGAAAACTCGTCTAACATTTCCATATCTCGTTTGCTGCTAATAAATTCTTCCGTGATCAGCAATGGTCCATGCGACTCGACCGCCGCGCGGCAAAAAACAGCATGGTCCGTTTTAGACCTTAATAGACGGATATGTTAAATAAAAATATCATCATCACACTTCCGAAGAAAGCACAAGCCGACAAATGTGAGAATTTTCGCACCACTAGCCAACATCACATGCTTCAAAATTACTGACCAGAATAATATACAGAAGAAATGAAAGGGTAGTAGAAGACATAGAAGGTGAAGATCAGTTTGAGTTTAGGAAAAATGGCGGTACAAGGGAACCAATTCCTTCTTTAAGATTAATACTTGAAGGCCGGATCAAGAAAAACAAAGATACTTTTATGGCATTAGTTGATTTAGAAAAAGATTTTAATAATGTTAGGTGGGACAAGATGTTTCAAGAAGTCAGGTCTAAAGTATCGAGATAGAAGAATACTCCATAAACTATATAAGAATCAAGTGGCTGTAATAAAAGTAGAGAATCACGAGAGACATTCATCAGTTAAAAAGGGTGTGAGACAAGGTTGTAGTCTATCCCCGTTAATATTCAACTTGTATGTGGAGGAAGCAATTAAGAAAGTAAAAGAAAAAATTTCATGTGGCATAAGTGTTCAGGGAGAAAAAATCAGTATGCTGAGATTTGCTGATGACATTGTCTTGTTAGCAGAAAGGGCTGATGATATTCAGAAATTACTGAATGGCATGAACAAAATACTAAAAGAAGATTTTGGACTGAATATAAATCAAAGCAAGACTAAAGTAATGAAATATAGCAGAAATGATACCAATAACAGCAAATTAAATATAAAAATAGAATCGAATGCTATTCGAGAAGTAAGTGAATTGTGTTATTTTGGATGCAAAATTACAACCGATGGCCGAAGCAGGAATGATGTTAAAAGCAGAATAGCACTAGCAAAAAGAGCCTCCATGAAAAAGAGAAATGTTTTAGTTTCAAATATTGATCTAGGAATTAGAAAGAACTTTTTAAAACTCTATGTGTGGAGCACAGCACTTTACGGTAGTGAAACGTGGACTTTAGGAATACCGGAAAGAAGGAAGATTGAAGCATTTGAAATGTGGTGCTACAGAAGAATGATGAAAATTAAGTGGACAGATATAGTACGAAACGAACGAGTTTTGGAAATGATGGGTGAGGAAAGAAGTTTGTTGAAGAAACTTACAGAGTGAAGAGATATGCTGGCAGGTCATATTTTGAGACATGCTGAATTGGTTAATTTGTTAGTAGAGGGAACAGTCGAAGGTAAGAACTGTAGAGGAAGACAGAGATTAGAATATATGAAGCAGATAATTGAGGACGTGGGTTATAAGAGATATGTAGAGATGAAGAGGTTAGCACAAGATAGGAAAGGATGGAGGATATCATCAAGCCAGTCGAAAGACTGACGACAGCAAAAAAAGAAAAAAATATTAAATTGTCGTTTGCGGAAGCGGGATATTTTTAGTCTCGCCGGGGACAGCGGGACGTATCGTCGCGTTATGTATGGCCTAAGCAGCCGATTGCCATAAAAAATATTAAAAAATTGATGACGGGACAGGTGAATCGCAGGCAGAATATGAAATATTTAACTGAACTAAATACATCAATAAAAAAAAAAACAGATCAGTAAAAACTGCTCATATAAAGTGGATTACGTCTTTGTGCTGTGTAGGGTTATAAGGGAATAATAGTTACGAGGCAAACTTTCTAAAAGCCATGAATTTTTCAACGACCAACAAAAATCTAGTATTCTTATCATATAAATATATTATTGCATTTTTGCTATAGTAATCTAAGCACGGCATTTAAGGGTTTTAGTGAAATTGAAGGCATAATATACGTGTCTAATTCGAAAAAGAGCGGGGGAATCTTGGCTTTTATATATATATTTAAGTTTGACTAAGAAACACATTTACGGTAATTATATAGACTAGACGACCCGTGCGAAAATTTCGCTAATAAAATACAATGAATAGTGAGGTTGAATGCTTGAAATATAATTAAAAAGTAGAATCGCACTTTGTAGCAAATATTTATTTGTTTAGTGTAGTAGGTACGCATCAAAATACTTACAACATAACACAAAACAGATAGGAAAATTTAAATCACTCTGTATATACAACCCTAACAGATTACAACCAACCTGAACAAAATGCACACCTCATATCAACATCTCTGTGATATATGCTGCTGTGCGAATAAAATGTTTACACTGGAATTGTAATGCAAATCAAATATGTTTCTGTAGCAGAAAAAAATATCCGAAAAGCCACATATTGTATAAAAAACTTTATTAACATCTCACCGATACTGCTGCTGCAATCTGAGGACTTGACTCTGAACTTTTTTGAAACAGGTGACCACTTTAAGTATCAAATTCCAAAAAATTCTTTATTAATTTATGATTTTACATAATTGGATACCTTAATCTCTAAAATGATATGTCATTTACTGATTTCGGTTAGGTATCGAAGGAGATAAATGACTTGTTATAAAAATATTAATTTTTTGTAGAAATTATATTCATACTTTTGGCATTTAAGGGTCAAATTCCAAAAAATTCCTTTTATAAAATATGGTGGCGACCAAATCGGATACCTTGGCCTTTAATGATACCTCATTTACTGATTTCGGTTAGGCATTAAGCGACGTAAAACAAAAAAGTTTTAGAAATGAGGATATTTTTGCCCCTTAATGGTTGAATTTAAAGACAGTTCTTTCTTAAAATATGATCTGTCCAAAGATGATAGTATAATATTTTAAACCATACCCCGTTTATCGATTTCGGTTAGATATCAATGGGAGATAAATGGCACGTGATGGAAAAATGCGTTGTATAAATATTAATACTTTGGTCCTTTAAGGGTCAAATTTTGAAAAATTCCTTTCTTAAAATATGTAGTAACCTAGCGAAGACCTCAGTCTTTAAAATGATACCTCGTTTATCAATTTTGTTTAATTATCAAGGGAGATAAATTACTCGAGACACGAAATTGCATTTTAGAAATACTGATATTTTTGCCCTTAGGAGTGAAATTCAGAAAATTCCATTCTTATAACGTGATGTGACCATAGCGGAGACCTTAATCTTTAGAATGATACCTCATCTACCTATCTCGGTTATATATTAATGGAGATAAATGCTCGTGACACAAAAATGCGGTGAAGAACCATTGACACTTTTTCCCTTTAAGGGTTTAATAAAAAAAACTTTCTTAGTATATCATGTCACCAAAGCTGAGACCCTAATCTTCATAATACTACTTCATTTATCGCTTTCGGTTATATATATCCAAGAAAATAAATAGCTGAAAACACAAAAAAACGCATTTTAAAAATATTGACATTTTTGTCCTTTAAGGGTCGAATTACGAAAAATAATTTCTTAAAATATAATGTTACCACGGTGGAGACCTTAGTCTTTAATATAATACCTCATTCATCTATATCCGTTAGATATCAAGGGAGATAAATGGTTCGTGACACAAAAATGCGTTGTAGAAAATTTATACTTTTTCCCTTTAAGGGTTGAATTCCAAAAAACATTCTTTCTTAAAATATGATGTCACAAAGCTGAGACATTACTCCTCATAATCCTATTTCATTTATCGATTTTGGTTAGATATCCATGGAGATAAATGGCTCGAGGACACAAAAAACGCATTTTAGAAAAAAATGACTTTTTCGCCCATTGAGGGTCGAATTACGAAAAATTCCTTTCTTAAAATATAATGTTACCACGGTGGAGACCACAGTATTTAATATGATACGTCATTTATCTATATCGGTTAGATATCAATGGAGATAAATAGCTCGTGACACAAAAATGCGCTTTCGAATCATTTATACTTTTTCCCTTTCTGGGATGAATTCCAAAAACTTCTTTCTTAAAATATTATGTCACCAAATCTGAGACATTACGCCTCATTATCTTACGTGATTTATCGATTTTGGTTAGATATCCAGGGAGATAAATGGCTCGAGGCACAAAAAACGCATTTTTGAAAAATGGACCTTTTCGCCCTTTAAGGGCCGAATAACGAAAAATTCCTTTCTTAAAATATAGTGTTACCATGGCGGAGACCTTATTCTTTAATATGATACCTCTTTTATCTATGTCGGTTAGATATCAAGGGAGATAAACTGGTCGTGACACAAAAATGTGTTGTAGAAACATTTATACTTATTCCCTTTAAGGGTTGAATTCCAAAACAATTCTTTCTTAAAATATGATGTCACAAATCTGAGACATTACTCCTCATAATCCTAGTTTATTTATCATTTTTGGTTAGATATCCAGGGAGATAAATGGCTCGAGATACAAAAAACGAATTTTAGAAAAATTGACATTTTTGCCCTTTAAGGATCGAATTACGAAATATTTCTTTGTTAAAATATAATGTTTCCACGGCGGAGACCTTATTCTTTAATATGCTACCTCATTTATCTATATCGGTTAGATATCAAGGGAGATAAATCGCTCGTGACACAAAAATCGGTTATAGAAAAATTTATACTTTTTTCCTTTAAGGGTTGAATTCCAAAAACAGTCTTTCTTAAAATATGATTTCACACAGCTGATACATTACTCCTTATATTCCAACTTCATTTATCGATTTTGGTTAAATATCCAGGGAGATAAATGGCTCGAGATACAAAAAACGCATTTTAGAAAAAGTGACATTTTTGCCCTATAAGGGTCGAATTACAAAAAAACTCCTTTCTTAAAATATAATGTTACCATGGCGGAGACCTTATTCTTTAATATGATACCTCATTTATCTATATCGCTTAGATATTAAGGGAGATAAATCGCTCGTGACACAAAAATGCGTTATAGAAAAAATTATACTTTTTCCCGTTAAGGGTTAAATTCCAAACACATTCTATCTTAAAATACGATGTCACAAAGCCGAGACATTACTCCTCATAATCCTACCTCATTTATCGATTATGGTTAGATATCCAGGGAGATAAATGGCTCGAGATACAAAAAACGCATTTTAGAAAAAGTGACATTTTTGCCCTATAAGGGTCGAATTACGAAAAATTCCTTTCTTATAATATAATGTTACCATGGCGGAGACCTTATTCCTTAATATGATACCTCATTTATCTATATCGGTTAGATATTAAGGGAGATAAATCGCTCGTGACACAAAAACGCATTGCAAAAATATTGATACTTTTGCCCTTTAAGGGTCGAATTCCGAAAAATTTCTGGCTTAATATATGACGTCACAAAAGCGGAGATCTTAATCTTTAAAACGATACTTCATAAAACGGTTTCAGATAGGTATCCAGGGAGATAACTGACTCCTAACACAGAAAACAGCATTTTTTAAAAAATTACATTTTTGCCCTTTAAGGGTCGAATTTCAAAAACGTTCTTGCTTAAAATACGATTTAACCAAAGTGGAGACCATAAGCTTTAAAATGACACCTCATTCATTGATTTCGGTTAAGTATGAAGGAAGATATAGGCTTGTGACAAAAAAATACCTTATAGAAATAATATATATGATTAACCAAAACATAGCGTGCATAATGGCCAAGTCACCAGAATGGATTGGTATTGATTGTACAATGCTATGCGATGATGATAATAATAATCTGGAGGAAAATCAACAAATAGTAATTTTTTAGCTCTCCTGGTTTCTGGGGCGGTTATACCCACCCTCCGTCCCCTCCCCCCCCCCCCCACCTCTAACGTCAGGATCGACTTCAACTCCCCTTACACTGGTGAGATTTTTCCGCCCCTCCCCCCTCCTATTTTACCTCACGTAATTAATGGATGCCCCTTTGACACGTCTGGCCGTTCCTGTTTCTCTTTTCCATTTGTTTTGCCACCAGTGTCAGACGTAATGCAGGGTGAGTGCCATTTCCTCGTTGAGACCTTTGCCGCAGGCCGTCTTCATGTCCCAACAGTGATTCGCCAAAAGACTTCTGTCGGGTGAACAAGTTGGCAACACGCATTCGCCGATAACACGTTGCTGTCTTCCGCTGTCGCGCTGTGTTGGATACTAGCAGAGGCGATACAGCAACGCGTCATCTCAAAGACAAACCACATAGCTGTGAGGTCCTGTCCTCTATTTGTAGCTAAACACTACGAGGCAAAATGTTGTGCGGAGGTTATGTAGATCACGGGCCATTCTGATTTTCAAGGTTACCCGAAATCACTCCAGGCGAATGCTGAGACGGTGTTTAATTCAATTGAGATGAATCATATTCCACGGTGACAAGTTTCCTACATACCTCTCTTCACATTTCACTAGTGTCCTTTACGAATTTTAATTTTAAATTCTTCAAGTTTTCCTGCAAAAGGCGTATCATTTTTTATAAGTTTTTAGGGCCATTAGTAGATTTCTTATATTGAAAACAGACATTTTGTTCTTTCGAATTATTCTTGTCCGAATAATGAATACTACACTATACACTTTTTTTCAGTTTCCACTTTAAACAAATAAGCTGTGGCAATGTTGTCTGGTGAAGTATCTGTGAACCGTTTCAAATAAGAAAAGGAGTTCGACAAGGAGATGAACTATCACCCCTTTTGTTAAATCTTGTTCTGGACATAGTAATCGAAGCCTGGGAGAAAAAAATAAAGAATAACCACTGGTAGAGGACGCAAAAATAAAATTAACTGCGGTGTTTGGCCTTTGCAGATGATCTAGCAATTCTCTCCAATAGCATGCAACAGACAATCTACTCCCTTGAAAAATTCCGTGAAATTTCAGTTAAATGTGGTCTCTAAATCTCGTACGCTAAAACCTTTTATATGGAAGGATCTTCGCGGTATCACCCACGAAAACGCGATTTGGCAATAACTCACAAGTAACTAAACTCAGATATCTAAGAGAAATTATTCAGCCTGGAGGACAAAATCGTAAAGGTAACAAGGAGAGAATATCTAAATTACAAAAAACCTACAGCATCACCTGGTACAGATACAACAAAAATTCAATATCCCGAATTGCCAAGTTAAGACACTATAACACTGTAATCAAACAGGAGGCGTTAAACTCATAGGAAACTTTGATTATTGGGGGTAGGTCATTGATTAAAGATATTCAAAAGCAAGAAAGGAAAATTTTAAGGAAAATCTTTGTCCCAGTTTTCACAGGAGGAATTTGGAAAAAAAAGGAAATCACACGAACTTTATCAGCATTCCGAAAAAATTTCAGACACATTAAGGAAGAGACGAATTAAATTCTTCGGCAATATTATCGGAACGAATAACAACAAAATATCCAAAATAATTCAAACCTGGCCATTTAAATGTAAATGAAAAACAATTGGCTAATTGATATCGATAAGAATATCCTAGAAATCGGAATCACAGATGATATCATACAGAACAGATGCCGATTTTGTAGCGTGCTCGATAACCACCAATTTTCCAATAACGAACACCTGGACGGAAGAACGTAGGAAAGAGGTTAGTGAGAGGAAAGAAGAAAAAAACATCTGCTAAATAAGTTCATTCGCACTCCTCAGTTCGGCATAGCGATGGAAGAAGAAGATAATGCTTTTTGCCTGGAGACTGGACTCACCTCAATGGTTCGGCAATCTTCGGCGAGTCTCGACAGTGCCCGATGCGTTAGTTACATTGTCTGCCACTAAGGCGCTGCTTGACTAACCAAGAAATCTCAAATGAATAACTGCACTGATTAATTTGAGCTTACATTGTTAATAGAACTGTAAATTGCAAGTAAATAATCGATTTTATTTTATTTGCAGTTACGTTCTTAAAAGAAAGTGCAACTGCAATGCCTGATAAATGTAATTGTTTGTTGTGTAGCACAGATACAAATCATAATGCAACGTAGAGATATATATAAAAAAATTATAATATGATGTTGCTTTACATTTATGTGTTATTTTTTTTTTTGTTTGCGACAGTTAGAGGCAAGAACTCACCTAAGGGAGCGTCCATAAAGTACGTGGCCCCGTCCTTCAGGAGGAAGCGGAGTCACCTAGCTCCTTATTCATATTACACATATGTCATGTAACAGTTAAAATAAGATACAAAATACACAACGGACTGTGAATATTTATTCCTGTCATTTAACTATCTACGTATGTAATTTACGGTAGTCTGACGAGAGAAAACAGTACAAAATATGGTCTGTAATCAATAGGGAAAAAGCTACGTGCTACGTGGGAGAGGGGGGGGGGGGGGTAGAGGCAAAAGCCACGTAGGGCTACGTGGGGCGAAGGGGGGTTCACAGGAGCCAAAATGGAGCTACGTGGTTTATGGTCGCTTCCTAAGAAGAAGAACATTCGATGTTTATGCTGTAATCTCTTTACCGGTTATTGGAACGAAGTGACAACATAATCTAAGAATTTTTGGACAGAAGGTAAAAAAACAGTGAAGATTATTAAAACTCAGTGGAAGTTCGCATGAAAGTAGATAATTAGGAATTATATAAATCAAACGAATAATAATTATTCGTTTTTGAAATTATTATTCACTTACATACTTTCTCATAACATTAAAAATTTCCATCATCAATTAAAAAGGTAATGATTAATTGTTATTCGTTTTTCCTTATAAAGTTTGGCAGAACAAGTTCTTACAACAGCCATTTAGGTAGGTAATGTTCGCCATTTTAGACGGGCATTTAAACTTGTTTTAAATATTAAGAATCAACTGCTAACCACTCCTACAAATTATAAATTATTGGAAAGGTTTGATGCAATCCTCCATCTCGTCCTTTATTGCGCTTAATCTCAACATACCCTTACAATCTGTCGTAAATTATCTGATTAATATATTCTGCTCACCCACCGCGATCGGTAAGTGTTAAGCGATAGTATATATAGACTATCTGGTTTCAGTATGAAGTGAAATAGACTGAAACAATCAACCGTAATGGATATTTCAGTAGCAATTTAAACATTAGTTAGGGTACGAACAGACGAGACCAACCATCTTCACAATTTACATAGAACTTAGATCATATTTATATCTTTTTTGAAGGAAGCATCCCGGCATTCGCCTGGAGTGATTTGGGGAAACCATGGAAAACCCAAATCTGGATGCCCGGACGGGGATTCGAACCCGCGTCCTCCCGAATGCGGGGCCAGAACGTTAACCGTTCACCCACCACGCTCGGTCTGAAATTACTCTAAAGCTGAATGGCTTGACGACATTTTTCACACATTTACAGACAGATTCTCAGGATAGGAAGAGATCTTGTATGAAAGTTGTCGCATATAAATTATGTATGATGATCTTGTAATTTGAAATAAGTAGTTATTTTGTAGACTGTATTTTCATTTATAATCTTGATCAGTTTATTTCCTTTTGTTTGCTATGTCCAAAAATCCTCTCATTCCAACATTTGACCGTGTCTGGAGTACTTTTTGCATTGAGTTCGCTCCGAAAGATTAGCAGGTTCGTTTCTAATCAAGATCTATCAATTTTTTTCTCCGCAACTATTATTTTCAAGCTTCTCTGCTCAATTATCCTGATTTTCTCTCTACTTCTACCAACAATTCTCTTAACTTCTTTCTTTTCTTTTTTACCAGAGATCCTATATCCTTTCTTATTTTTTTTATTTTTTTTTATTTGGCCTGAAGCGCCAAATGGCACTATACGGCCATCAGCTATTTATATAGATAATTGGCTTGGTACAAATGAGTCAAGCATTGTACAGATAAACAAATTTACAGGATAATTATAATCAACTAGTAATTTCACATCAGCTGGAATATTTCTCAAAAGAATACATGCATGTTTACAAAATGAAGGGTTAGTAAAACAAGTAAATAGAGTACTCTGTACCAACAGTGGGGGGTACAAGGCTCTCCGTGCACAAACAATAATTACAGTATAATTAAAATATAAAGGAGATTTTTATATACACATTAAATTATTATTTATATACAGGAATTAACACATTATAAAAAGGACTTATTTGCCTAAATCTTAATGTTTGTTGCTTTTATACAACTGGCTAACAATTTATATACAATCACATTGTTGCTATGCAACAGACAAGAAATACTTGTTGGAAAAGGTATACCAAAGTTATTAAGATCTTTCAAGAATTTAGGTCAAGCATCTCTGAGCAAACAATATTTATTAAACTTGCTCTTCTTTTTTATAAATTCTTTTAACTATTAATTTGACAATATTATGGCCTTTATGAGTATGAATATATAATTTTACTTGTTTTTAAGAGCTGCTATGTTACAATGTGTGGTTTAGTGTTCTTATCGTAAATACGAGATAACAGCTGTTATTGGCGCTGCAGATAGAGATATGGACCAATGGAAATAGCCGATGACGTCACCGCGGAATTACCCGAACCCGGAACGTGAGTCTTCGAAGTCGTTAGGCGGCGTTTAAAGTGAACATCGGCAGTAACGGCGCGAACGCACCGCTATTTACATAACATAACCTCGCGTGCCGTCGAGATGTCATATTTTAATCGTGACATCATACTGAGAATGACACTACTGTCATCAATACATCATTTTCTTCACTGAGTGTACCTTACGCAGTTTTTAAAAAACTACTGATTTTTCATCACTTCTTGGTAATTTATTACAATCCCTGACTCCCTTAAGACCGGTCTACACGCAACGTCTTGACTGACGTTTTACTTGATCAGGCAAGACGTCAGACAAAACTGACCAAAAACTCGTGTCCACACTCTTACCTTTTTAATTTCCGACTTTGGTTCTGTTTTTTAAAAAAATTTTATGCATGGATGAATCATTACTTTTAGTGGTTATTTCACTATGTCTGATGAGGTTAAAAAGTAAAAATGGTCTAGAAGATGGTTGCTAAAGAGGAAAAGGTTCATTCAACTGATTTTGCTTTGAGAATTTAGACTGACGTAATTATTTACGAGACGTTAGGAGCTTTCCCCTATATCGCTAATTGTTTCTCTTGGGGTATCTTTATAATTTAAGAATAAAAGAAGGTTGAAATTTCACAGAGAAGGTTTCTAAACATCATCGGCACCAGCACAAGAACGTGGTGACTTCTTAATTTTTACCAACCCTTTACGAAATACTGAACGAAAAGAATTGATTTATTTTTTCATATCCACTTCCTTTATATCTCCAAGATACACTTCCTTACGGCTACCAACCAAAGCCTTTGCTTAATATTCTTGTCTCGGTCACTGTAGTCATTTTAATTTAACTTGCCGTATACAACTCAATGAATTCCCTAAACAAATCACTTGACTACTGTTGTAGATTCTAGAACTCCACAGCGTAAAATGTTTTAGAAAAGAAAAACAAAATAAGAGTTATGTTAGCTCGGCGCAAGCTGTGAGATGATTAAAGACTGAAGGGAAAACGTCAGTCAAGACCGAAAACAATGCTCCCGTCGATCCGTTTTCTTAAAGTCGTCCGTCTTCGGTTCAGTTCAGGTAGAACGTCCCGTTTTGCTGTCCACACACAGTTTTGTCTGATACGTTTTACCTGCTCATGTGAAAGGTGTAGACCGGCTTTTTGCTACAAAGGAAATTTTTTACCACATTCTTACGCCTGAAATCGAATGCCAGCTTGTGGTTATGATCATCATTTCTCTTCCATTCACCTCTTTTAAATCTCCCAGCAATATCTTTTCACGCTTCATCACTAATATATGCCTGATACACTCCCAGCACTCTCTCCACCCTCCTCCTATCTTTCAATGAATCCCGATCCATATCGTTTATGATTCAGTTTCTATGCTCTGCCCTTCGCAATAACAATTCTAGCTGCCCCTCTTCTCCCCCAACCATATTTGTACTGGAGATCAATAACTTGGGTCCCATATTGCCACACCATACTCTAGAAACCATTAATTATACCACAAATCTCTTGGGTTATCTTCTTACCCTCGCAGAAGGGAATCAGGTATTTTAGTCTCCCTAGTATAAACGTTCTTAACATGGTTGTGGTCAACCATTAAACCACCTTTCGCACTGAGAAATTAGAATATATATGAAAATAAGTATTTGCGAATGTTTACTGGTAACTAATTTTAATGACTGAAATGAGAAAAATCCAACATACTTATGAATCGTGTTAACAATAATGCACGGTATAGTAGTCCTGTACCGCCCACTACCTAGAAGTTACCAGTAACTTTCACTACTGCAAACAATGATAACCTATATTTGTTCCTCACCTAACTGCTGGCAGAACCAACTAGGTATTTCGTATTTTTTAAAACCTTTTGAAATAATCCCTATCATTAGCTTATCGCTGCTGTTTCCAAATTAATACTTTAAGCCGGCATCAAAGAGCGCGTACAAGAATACTTGGCGTACGACTGACGTCAAAGATAAAACGAATTAGTAGCGCCTAGCGGAAATACGATGAACACAAAACTCAGTAACGGGAATATTTGTTATGTAGGAACGAGCGTCTTGTGAAAAGTTAAATCGAAGTGAATATTGGCTATAAACTACACACTCACATTGTCTAATATTGTCAACTTTCGATGCACAGAAGTACTATCAATCAGATTTCTATAAAGCCATTCCCAGCAACCAAAACAAAGCAAATGTGATTCAAAATATGTTACCAACACAATCAGATTCGAAAAAATTTCTGTTTAGTAACAACTAACATTTTCCCGCTGTTTTTTTCTTGCGCGGAGCTTGATGTGCCTGATACAGTAATGCGTTTGTCTTCTTCTTTTATTTTTAAGTAATGTAATATCTTTGTAACTTTTTCCGTAAACTAAATTCTACAATTTGATTACGCTTATTGGAGTATTAATCTTAGATGTTGTGGTTTAATTATTTTTTCTCTTATTCCAACCAACTATATTTTGGAACACTGAATAAATAAATAGCCAAAGTCAGCTAACCATGAAATGTTTGGAAAAAACGGAAAAGAAGTGGAAGAAATTGTTAGTTTATAGTTTTTACTACTTTTCTGTCTGTCTAGTAAGAGTAAGAAGGTAAAAGCCGAATACGAATTTGAATTCAGAGACTAGGTTTTTTTTAACTTATGGCTTTACGCCTCGTTGACGTGGAGGACATTAGAGGCTGGCTGGGCCTGGGGACAGGGAACTGCTGGAAAGGATTCAGCCGTGGTCTTTGAAGGAAGCATCCCGGCATTCGCCTGGAGTGAGTTGGGGAAACCATTGAAATCACTAATCTGGATGGTCGGACGGGGATTCGAACCGGCGTCCTCCCGAATGAGAGGCCAGAACGTTAACCACTCAACCACCACGCTCGGTCAGTGCTCAGCGCCCAGCAAATGAACAATTGCCGAAGTGGACAGCACTGAATGAAGTGTTGCTACCTGTTACGAGACGTATAGTCTGTGCTCTTTATGATAAAACATAACCCTCTTTCGGTAAAGTGAGTAATTTGTGAGTGGGACACTGTGAACCGTCCCTGCAATGATTTCGAAAAAATCGGGCCAAAATGGCTACTAAGAGGCCGGTATTTAACGCTTGAGGTTCGCTGCACCTTCTCGACTGAAACTGGTGGCTGCTGTAAGCAAATATAACACTGTGGATTAATTTTCTTATGTTGATTTTTGAATAAGTAATAAATTATCGCCCGCCCCGTTGTCTCAGTTGGTTGCGGCGCCGTGATGGTGTCCGGCGCTGACACGGGGTTAGCTGGTTCCAGTCCTGGTGGTGGTCTTGGGCGGCAGAGTAGCAGAGGTGGTGATGGACAATTACTGGTCACTAGGGTTCGGTTGTCGTTGTTATTAGTGCTTAAGGGCGCGTCGACGACGGGGTCATTAGCGCCCACTAGGGTTCGGGTATTTTTTTTTCTGTCGTCAGTCTTTCTACTGGTTTGATGCAATCCTCCATCCCTTCGAATCCTGTGCTAACCTCTTCATTTCTACATACCCCTTACAGCCCACGTCCTCAATTATCTGTTTCATATATTCTAATCTCTGTCTTCCTCTACAGTTCTTACCTTCGACTGTTCCCTCCACTAACAAATTAACCAATCCAGCATGTCTTAAAATACGACCTACCAGCCTGTCTCTTCTTTCCGTAAGCTTCTTCCACAAACTTCTTTTCTCACCCATCATTTCCAAAACTCGTTCATTTCTTACTTTGTCTGTCCACTTAATTTTCAGCATTCTTTTTTTTTTTTTTTTTTTTTTTTTTTTTTTTAAATGGCTTTTGGCAGCTGAGGCCATACAGCCAGCTCCAGTGAATTAGTTAAATCCAGTGTTTTATATAGTCTTCAAAGTGCGGACACCACAGGACGGACAGGACACACACACAACACTTAACATCCATGCCCGCGGCCGGATTAGAACCGGCGACCTTCGGCACGTGGAGCTAGCACTCTAGCCCCTACGCTACCGAGGCCGGCCAATTTTCAGCATTCTTCTGTAGCACCACATTTCAAATGCTTCAATTTTCTTTATTTCCGGTGTTCCTAAAGTCCATGTTTCGCTACCGTAAAGTGTTGTGCTTCACACAAAGAGTTTTAAAAAGTTCTTCCTAATTCCTAGATCAATATTTGAAACTAAAAGGTTTGTCTTTTTCATGAAGGCTCTTTTTACTATTATATATCTCCTCGTCTCTGTGACTGGGCTCCACACATGATATTACTAACCTGTTCCTCCTTTGTCTTCGTCATAAGACCCACGTATAACGTATCTATTTGAACTGCTTTTGCGTCTCCTCTCATTTCATCACAGTATGCCACCTATAAGCTACTAACATGGAAGAAATCCGTGCGTTTCTTCGGCACAACTCATCAAGGAAAAATAAACGTTAAAGCCTCACTTAGTTGTTTCACTCTTGTTTAACTAAACACTGATTCACAACTTGATGTATTGAACATTTAATTTAAACTAAGGAAAAAGGAAACTGCTTTAGGCAAAATAATTGCAAGGAAAGGGAAAATGACTCATCACTCACCAAAGTTGAAGGCAGCGACGAGGGAAGAACACATATTACGAACACACAAATAAATAAACTCAATATTTCGGTAGTTAACCTTATTCATGACATAGAAAATGAGTCATGCACCTCGGGAGGTGAGCGCACACCGGGGGTTGCTGCATGACTGGGTGGATTATCAATATGGCGGTGGGACTGAGATATTGTATATAAATCGCAGATGGTGGTAAAACGGATAATAATTTTTTTTTATATATTTTATCACAGCAACCACACATACATTAACACATACAAATACACACTAGTGAAAGCAACAGGAAGCTACCCTCGTCCCAAGAGAGTTCTGATGGAGGGGTACAGTCTCCATGGCAACCACATACGGTCAGGATTCAGTCATGGCATCCAAAGAAAGAGGATAAATTATGACTATTTCCATTACTCCGCCGTGTCAGATTTCTTGGAATTTTGAATAAGGTGGTTTACCCTTACCTTACACAGGTTGTCACATTACAGTAGCCTAGCGATCCATGATTAAAGAGTATCTGTACATGTATCGATAATCGACACAGAGCGAGAAGAGACACACTGTGTGCTAGACTCGCAGTCAGTCAAGTGTTAACTCTCGTGGCAGCAGCCCGGGAAAAGTATAGTTGCTTGAAAGTGAAGTGGTGTGTTCTTGAAGACATATTCGGGCCTGTGGATACGTTATACGCGCATCCGCGACGGGAAACGAACATTGGCTTGACGTCGCTTAAGTAAGACGAGCCAGATGGTGTGAAAATACACAGAGACGTTCCTGGAGAACTGTTAATGTGCTGTTGTGAACTGGTGATTGTTGTACAGGCATTTAATATATTGCTGATTGAAGGGGAGTATTTAGTGATTAAACTTTCCACTCATAAAGAACTTGTAATCTTCGGATAAGTGATAACTAATTCCAGTTGGTGGTCGGCGTACTGATGTGTAACACAAACTGTTGGAATAAAAAAGTTGTTCGACTTAGTACTTCCTATGTGTGAGTATGTTTTGGCTTGTTGCTTGTTCCTGTGAACTTGTGAGTTCTTAGCATCACAGAGAACTGTAAGTATTATTAGTATGTTCGGCAAATAGCTGGTGGCGACCAAGACAAAATAATAAATTACGAAGTATCGATGCCTCCGTGAGGTAGGTCAAAGTGTAGTGTTGTAATAACCTCACTAACTGTTTTTAATTAACGTAGTAAAACGCAGTAATAGTTTTACAAGGTCGTGTTTTGTGTGGATGACTGTGGTGATTAGTATTAGTTTAGTGTACTGCGCGCGCATCGAATGAGGGAAAGATGAAGTGAGAGAGATTGTGAAACCCGCTGCCAGCCCAGTCAGGCCTACTCTTTCGAAAGATACCAGGAGGCCGCCAAGCTTAACGTCCCCAACATACCGACGAATCGTCATCAACATCACTCCGTACGCATTTAATCCAGCACTTTAGAGCACAATTTGGATGTAATCGTAGTGGGTTATAACAACGCCGTCGTTACATACACAGAAGTCAGCAATCATCCTTCGAGAAAGTATTTCTGACATAACGTTGACCACCGGCTTGCCGTGACGGTTTCCTTTCACTCGAGATAAGAGCACCTGTGCTAGACAACACGCCAGGTTTCTCCGATCCTTTGTAACGGTGCGGGTGAATATTGCGACAGGTTACTTTCCATCACACAGACGATACGTGCGTTCTGGTGAAGAAATTCATAGAGCGCCCCATGTTCAGATAGTAATAATAATAATTTATAACTATAAAACGAAAACCGGACATATTGGTCGTATAAAAACTCGGAAACTACGGGGCAGATTTCGATGGAGTTTTCACCGTTTTAAAGCTTAGAATCTTAATTCACTTGTCTGGCATGTCTTATGTTTCAACGTTAAATAATGTAGGAGCATTAAATGAAATTCTGAACGTATGGTGAAAAATTCCACAGGAGGAATCACTAGATGCCGCATACTCCGCACTAAACACACAACACAATGTCTCTGACCATAGCCTTTAACTAAAGCAATAAGATAACTTATAGTAATAACTATTTTGCACACTAAACAAAACTTTAAGTATTCTTTCTTTTAATTCGATATATTCAATTTTTAAAAGCCATAGCCTGAAGTATTCTTTCCTTTAATTCGGGATATCAATTTTTAAACGACATAGATAGCCGTAAAAACAACAGAGATTTTCTTTAAGCACGATCTTTGGACAATATCTCTGGCCTTCAGCATTAGTCTTCTGTTTACGATAATATTATTCCGGATTCACTTTTGATATTTTATCTGCAGAGTTAAAGGATCTGGCGTTTCGAGCCACAAGTATATCCATTCACTTCGCAATTGAATCAAACGTGAGTTTTTAACATGATCTAGGGTTATTCAGTAATGTAGTAATGAAATTTCTTAACCAAATTATCAAAGCTTGATATACATTTTTCGGATGAATGAAAATAGTATACGTGCAAATAAACTTCAGCGCACCAGTTTCTTGGTAGGGGGCGGGTGAATGTAAGTTTGCTTTAATTCCGAAACAGATGGCGCGTATTTTATGAAACTTTGTACAAATGTTTTGCGGGAATAAAAATAGGGTATGGTTAAATCTACGCCAACTATACCGGGCAACGCCGGGAACTCCGCTAGTAATTGATAAAATTGCGATGGAGCACACGCTCTGATGACGATCTCCCCATACATCCGTCTTTCTCCTTTCCTGTCCCCGCCTATTTCTGTAATTATTCGCGCCACATTCGTCAGTTTTATATCACTGCTGAGTTGCCCGCGTATGTGTACATACATCACTCATGGGTTAGTAACCGGTTTCTAACTCCAGTCGCCAAACAGTATCGTTTCTTGAGAGTAGCTCTGTGTGTGGAGGGCCTAAGTGTTCTACCTTTCGTTGGTCAGAGAGTTTGTAGCGAATGTAGTCCGTCAGGTTGTTTATAAAACGTACGTAAATGATTTTGTAGTATCTTGAAGTATTTATACCGAAACCTAGAAGAACATAGAGATCAATAAATGACGACAGAGCATCTCTGTCCTCGAATCGACGTTATCCCTTTGTTCTGGTGCGTACTGTCAAGTTGTGATAACCTTTAATCGCAGCGATAAGCAGGCAATAGCCAACAGATCTCATTGTAAGTAGGCCATTAGGTTCCAGTTTACGGAGGGTCCATAAACTACGTGGCTGCGTCTAGGGGAGGGGGGGCTGAGGGGTTGCCTGGAAAGCTACGTGGGGCGGGGGGGGGGGGGGGGGGGAAGGGGTGTAATGGGTTCCAAGCGAAGCCACGTAGCTTCTCATTCATATTATTTGTTACAGTTAAAATGAAGCAATAAAGAAAGTAAACGAAAAATTTCCATGTGGCATAAGTGTTCAGGGAGAAAAATTAGTATGCTACGATTTTCTGATGACATTGTCTTGTTAGCAGAAAGGGCTGAGGTCATTGAAAAATTACTGAATGGCATGAACAAAGTACTGAAGGAAGATTTTGGACTGAATATAAATCAAAGCAAGACAAAAGTGATGAAATGTAGCAGAAATGATACCAATCACAGCAGATTAAATATAAAAATTGGATCAGATGCAATTGGAGGAGTAAGTGAGTTCTGTTACTTGGGAAGCAAATTTACAACCGATAGCTGAAGCAGGAATGATATTAAATGTAGAATAGCACTAGCAAAAAGAGCCTTCATGAAAAAGAGAAACCTTTTAGTTTCAAATATTGATTTAGGTATTAGAAAGAACTTTTTAAAACTCTGTGTGGAGCACAGCACTTTATGGTAGAGAAACATGGACTTAGGAATACCAGAAAGGTAGAAAATGGAAGCATTTTAAATGTGGTGCTACAGAAGAATGCTAAAAATTAAGTGGATAGACAAAGTACGAAATGAACAAGTTTTGGAAATGATGGGTGAGGAAAGAAGTTTGTGGAAGAAGCTTACAGAAAGAAGAGACAGGCTGGTAGGTCATATTTTGAGACATGCTGGATTAGTTAATTTGCTGGTGGAGGGAACAGTCGAAGGTAAGAACTGTAGAGGAAGACAGAGATTAGAATCTACGAAGCAGATAATTGAGGACGTGGGCTGTAAGGGGTATGTAGAAATGAAGAGGTTAGCACAGGATAGGAAGGATGGAGGATTGCATCAAACCAGTCGAAAGACTGATGACAGCACAAAAAAATTAATAAATGGTACAGGACACACAACAGCTTGTGAATATTTATTTTGTTGTTTAACAATCTCCGTATGCAATTTACGATAGTCTGTCAAGAGAAAACGGCCTTCGTAGCTGAACTAGCAATGACCAGAGATGTTACTACTAAATCGAGGCTATGCGCGTTAATTGATAACAATTTAATTTAATTTACTTGCAGTGGAGTGCACGCCGCTGTGGCATTTTCCTACACACCTATGTCTCATATTTCCTTTTCCCACCTACTTTTTGCCTTTGCTGATTTCAACGATAAATCCTTTTTGCTTTTTGGTAAATCATTCATTTCTCTTGGTAATTTAATCTAATTCTTGATCCCCTTCCCTACGAAAGAAAAACTTGCCATATCCTTTGCCTGAAATCGAGCCCCAGTTTGTGGTCATGGTCATCTCTTTCCTTCCATGCACCTGTCCTAGTTCTTCCACCAATATCTTTCCATGTCTCATCAAAAATATACGCCTTGCACACTCACATGACTCCCTTCACCTTTTTTTGTCTTCCAATGAATCCTTTTCCAGCTCCTTTATCATATCACTTACTGGTTGTGTTCTGTAGTAATTCCCAGAAACGAAACTAGAAGCCCTCCTTTGCACCCTCTTCAACTCCTGTATTTGATCCTCAAAATTGGGTCCCATACTACACTACCATATTCAAGCAATCGTCTGAGCAAAGTTTTGTAGCCCAACTCCTTTACTTCTCTCGTACGTCCCCTCATCACTCGCTCCAACAAGTGCAGAATTTTGAAACCTTTTACTACCACCTGTCCAATGTGTCCTGCAAAGGTGAGTTTGTTATCAAATGTTATGCGGAGGTATACACATGTTAAGTCTTAAACAAGCAATAGTTTCTCGTCTTAATAATCACAAACAACCTTTAGATTTTATCTGTGTATCTAATAAGCTGACTGTTCTTTGCCTTTATCTTCATCGCATGTTTAGCAACGAAACTGCGATGAAATGTTTGCCAGTACTCTGGAAGAGTAAGTAGATGTTATTTAGTTTAACTCGACATATTAATTATTAGGTGATTTCTGTTTATTAAATCGGTTTGTTGTAGATGTTATCCATAGAGTACCTTAAGCTACGGTCTGACCGAAATTTTACCCTCCATTTCTGATACAGCCTTAAACCACCCTTCTACTAAACCTGCAGGACTTTCACTGGAACTTCCGGAAAGTATTTTGCCTAACAGAATTTATCAACCCTAATAGAACTCTAAGCTCGGTCGCTGTGTCATGATGTTCGTAACGATGACGTCACGCCCCGGGCCGTCGTAGCTGAACTAACAACGACCAGGGATGTTACTACTTGGTTTGTTGTAGATGTTTTGTTTACATTCTCTGATCGCTGTTATAGTAAGCTGAGAATTATTACTAGGGTTCGGATCTTTAGGAATAGTCATATTGTTTTCCTGCCTTCTTTTTTACCTGAAATTCTTAATTAAACATTGATTCTGATTGTATTTAAATGTATTTTATATAGCATATAAATGCATATTCAGACCGTTTTACAAGTTTTGGTCATATTTCGATGATATTTGTGGTCATATTTTGAGGAAAAATCTGGTAGGTTTTTGATATTACCGGGAATTCACTAGATATAATTGGGAAGAAATTAAGATAATTATTCACAGAACTGTACTTCTGCTGTACAGGTGGGAAAAAAATTATTTTCACTGTGGTCAGAATTCACCAGTCAAGAATTAAAGTTATACATTATTTTCACTCTTTAAACTTAATGTTCCGCCCGGCCTGTTTAATCTCGACAATGCAGCAGTGGGTAGACCTACCGCCATGCCAAAAAGAAAATTTTCTGAAAGTGCGAAGTTACCTAAGGGAATTTAGAGAGGAGTATTTCGGTACAGATGAAAGACTTCTATTTTGTAAATTATCTGAAATTAAAATAACTTAAACAAAACGATTTAAAACTTAATTTCCCAACGATGCAGTGAGTGCACGGAAGAAAATTATGCTGTCCACATTGAAGCGACACTATTAGATGAAATAAATGATGTATAATTGAAAATGTTGTGGTATATAGTAAATTTAAGTGTGTGGTAATATTTTGTAATTTTTGTTCATATTTAAGGTCATATTTTCCTGCATATTTCTGTTTTTTTGGGCATAAAGATCCGAACCCTAATTATTACCATTCATTGTGAGTCAAGTTTATATCTCGATGCCTGGTTTACTAAAATGAGATGCAGTGAATGCATTTAATGTGAGTGTGATTGAAGCTTTGATTTTCTAACGGGGTTATTAGTGGATCAGGAGGACAACTGAAAGTTTTTACTACAGCGTAAGGTACGAGGAATTGTGCATTGAGCGATATTTAATAACAAACTTATTTGGTTAAGGAACTGCAAATAAATCATATTCCAGAACACGACGTTCAACTTGTTACTTTTGACGGGCTTTAAGCTTTCACATAATAAATATGCCAGGAGCTCCGTAATTTTTTTCCTCTTTATACCTTGCATTTGGCAAGCACTTGCTCCTCCTATTGCTTTTGATCGTTAATTTGGTACTGTTTCCTGCCCTTTTTTTTTTTTGCTTACGGCTTTACACCGTCGAGTACATTAGAGATGGGAAAGGACTGTGGATAAGGAACGGGAAGTAATTCGGCCATGGCCTATTGAAGGAAGCATCCCGGCATTCGCCCAAATCTGGATGCCCGGACGGGGATTCGAACCTGCGACCTGCCGAATGCGATGCCACAGCGTTACCGCTCACCCACTGCGCTCAGTGTTTTCTGTCTCTTACACCGAGCATCGTGGCTGAGCGGCAAATGCTGTGGCCTCGCATTCGGGAGGACGCAGGTTCGAATCCCCGTCCGGGCGTCCAGATTTGTGTTTTCCATGGTTTCCTCAAATCACTCCAGGCGAATACCGGGAAGGCCATGGCCATATTGCTTTCCGTTCATTGTTGCCAGTCCTAACCCGCTTCTTAAGACTGATGTCGACGAGGCGTAAATCAGCTAAGGAAAGAAATCTATCTGTCTACCTAATTCGGTGCTGACCAACCCAGTAAATATTCAGTCCAGATCTCTGTGTAGCTACTCACAACCTTTTCTTGTCTTACTCCCACTTCATAACATTGTGTCACCTGCAATTAAGCTAAATTATGAGCGTCAGAATCATTCAATACATGGATGAATAGCAATGACCCGAATACATTATCTTGTGGCACTGCTGTTCTCATTTTATACCATCTCTTTTTATCCTAACTCTTTGTTTTGTACCTTCTAACAACTACACTACACACAGGGCAGGATTAAAACAGCGCGGGGCCCGTAGCAAATGTGAAGAAGGGGCCCTTGGTTTTCACCGTCTGGACAGTTGTAGAGGATAAAAAAAAAGGTCGGTCGCCCATTTGGCCTGACGAGGAGGCTCCCGAGAAACCCTACAGGAGACGATACACGGGGCCCCCTAGAAGGTGTGGGGCCCCCTAAAAGGCGCGGAACCCGTAGCATTTGCTAACTCCTGCTACGTGGTTAATCCGGTACTGGCTATACAATACAGCAAGAAACATCTGCACCTACAATTTCCAATTCACAGAAAACTGTGCGCGGCAGAGGTTGCTTTGCACCAAAACTAATATCCTCTATGTAAATTCCAATGTCTGATGGCAGGAAAAAAACAGGGAAGTCATTTAGGCATCAGCAAGAGGTGAGCATGATATTCAATCCGAAGTTCGCTTGTACTCTCCCGAAGGAGGTGGGACCTGCAGTTTAACGTGGAATCAGAACCACGGAAGAGTTCTGGCGTATTTCACGTACACAGCAAGCTGCACGACTGTTAAATCCTCTGCTAGAAAGGGATTCGAACCAGTGATCTTTCGACCTCCAGTCAGACGCCTTAACCACTGAACCACCAGGCCGATACACAGGCATCACTACGACATCTTATTTTCCCTAACCTATCTGCGCTACCATTGTAATGCAAGTACACTGGTGGGGGAAGGATTTCACTGCATTCGCAAATAACTGATTTTCTTTTTCTCTTTCTCGGTAAACTGAAGCAAAAACTTTATCGTCTTTCCTCCAGAGAATCGGAGCCCAATTTACGTTTCAGTTCTGTGACAATTTCTCCCCAGGACCACGCGCTTGGCACTTGTCACAAACTCCAAGCCTCTACAAACGCTTGGTTAATATAGGGGAGCCAAACATCATCATCCACACGCTTGCGAGTGCGCTTGTATGTTTTGGAGAAGCAAGCATGACGGACGTCTAGGTTGTGTCGGCCATAACATTTGGCCTAACCTATTTTTACTAAAAAAAATGAGAAAGATGGCAAAGAAGATCGTGGATCTTAAAATCCACAGAAACCGTACCAGATAATTAATTATAATTTCATTTATGCAACTATGATTACTATGTAGCTTCATGAACGTATTTCATTTAATAATAGTACAGTATAGTGTTTTATAATTAGAATTCTACAATAATTATTGTTTTAACGGAATTATAATGTCTGTATCCATTAATTTTTGATTGTAGAGAATTTATGGAAGAAACATTTAATGAGCTTCTCTTTTAGCCATCTGGGCAGTTTGATAACTTCTACCGGATGAGCTGTGCTACTTCTGAATATTCACTGAATGAAATCTCACCTATGATTTCAAAGAAAATTCAACTTCAGAGAAGCTATACTATACCAGCTAAATTAATGAATTTATACCTGATCCAGAGCGAATAGAATCTTTTTTTTTCTTTAAATATTCACGAAATGTGACTAAGAATTTCTAATTTTTTTAAAAAATCTTTTTATTTGAAACTTCACTAAGATGACTCCAAGCATTAGCTATTTCATTTGTTTGGTCTTTTTTTTTCGGGTAAAAATGCAGGGTTCTGCCTGGTAGCATTCGGGGAATTTTAAAATATCCTTGTTGGGCCATTTATTCATTTTTCCTGCAGCAATTATATCACAACAAACAGAAACGCGTGACTTTCCGCCGTTAGTGCAAACACATGTAGACGCTTTACAAGCGTTTGCCGCAAACTTCCTTTGATTTGTGCCAAAAAACCGACACTCGATCGGATCAGCCACAAGTGCCTGCAAGCCTTCACAAGCCAAGCCAAACGTCCACACGTTTCAGTTTGTGACGGTTTGACGAAGTTTGGCAAGCGTGCGGTACAGACAAGTACTCGCAAATCTTGATTTGCTCCAACGATAATACGCAGGGAGTTGTTACCATGGAGGAAGGAAATATATGGAGGAGAAGTGAGGTTAAATTGGTGAAGCATGCGCAGTGGCGGCAGCGGCGATAATGCGCTTCCAAACAATTGCGATGTTCCCAGTATATCTCGACAACTAAGCAAGATAACGAAAAATTTTATTCTTTATTTTCGATTTGTCTCGTCGTGTTACATAAGAATCGATCATTAAATTTGACTTTTGCGAAATTTTTTTTTTATCGATTTCAACTCAGACACCTCACTTTTGATACAGTATATCTCTAGAACTAGGTGAGATATCGAAAATTTTTATTCTTTATTTTTCATTTGTCTCGTCTTTTTAAATAAGAATCCATCATCAAATTTGACGTTGACCAATTTTTTCTTCTGAATTTCAACCAAAACCATTTCACATTTGGGACAGAATATCTCGAAAACTAAGCAGGATATCAAAAATTTTTATTCTTCATTTTTTATTTGTCATATCGAGTTACATAATAATCTATCACCAGATTGCGGCGTCACCTCTATCCTAGAGTCCCCTTGAGGTTTTTGTACATATTCCGCGTGTCTGTATGGAAGCGGCTATGCCCCCTCCACTCCGGCCATGCCCCCCACTCCTCCTCCGCCCTGCTTCACTTCAATGCGTGGTGAAGGTCTCTTGCGTCGTCTCCATATATTTCCTTCCTCCATGGTTGTTACGCCACTGCTCGTCTCTCTTTTGTTTGAGGAATGAGACTGCACCGTTCTCCTTAACGATGTTTTCCTGGACGTTATGCTCTGCTTGTAGCGAATCACCAGGGGGGGGGGAGAATTATTAATTAATTCTTAATATTTACGCTATATAGGATACTATAATTGAATGTCAAAATGTAAATTATTTAAATGAGAATTGGATGATCTGGGATTTGAAAACTGTCACAAAAAGACATTTTAATAAAGATTTTTACAATGGCATCTACAAATCTGAGCGTTTTACCATTACGTTAATAAACAAGAGGTTTTGCAATTTTTTAAGCAACGCTCAGACGTACAATGAGCCCTTTAAATGCAAGCAAACAAGTATAGTTGTACTTTAAAATCTCATAATTAGTCTAATACAAAGTATGTTACCAGTTATGATGATAGCAAAACAGTAATGAATTTTAATAGGTTGGGACGCCACGAATGATTTAACTGCATTCGACAGTTACACAGTCTAGCTCAGTGGTTTATCAGATCAGAGCAAGGATCTTTATCTCAGACGCTTACGGGTACAGTTTCACGGAAGTTGCAGGCTGAATGGCTCGAAGAAACACATTACCGTTCCATGGCAGGTAGCGCTGAGCGTCGTAACTGGCCACGCCAGCAATATGCGGCAAGTCGCAAGTCAGAAGTGCGCCTCAGATGGTCTCCAGGACACAAGTCAGCCCAGCACACATGGACCGCAAGTCACCAGTGACTTGTCTGGGCTCCCAACTGGAGGGAAGTCAGGCAGGAAGTGAAGCTCGTCTTTTCTGCCGCCATGGAGGTAAACTCTGACTCCGCCTCTTGTGGCTCGAAGACGACATAGAACATAAAATTCCCCGAATCTTAGTACTATGTTCACTGTGATTGGCTGACCATCTGACGTCATGTGAATCTGTGCTTCTCTTCGCCGCGTTAAGTCTCGGCAATCTTCGAGAGCCGATGCCTCCTTCGGGAGGAAGGAATTCTGTTTACCGCCGGCCCGAGAGAAACCCCTAATCCTCTTACCACTCTGTCAAAAAGGCGCCAGCCCGTCTGCCCTTCACTGAAGCGTAAAATCCTTGCCTCTTATCCTTTCAAACGCATCTTTCGAACATGCAGTGGACATCCCAAGAAATGGAAAAATATTCTATTCCTTTACTTTATATACAATAAAAAGTTATATGTAACAGGGAGCTTAGCGAATCGTTACATAATGCCCCACTGTTAATGAAAATTATTATGACATAATAATTTTATTTTGAGTTTTGTGATTCTACTTTAGTTGAGACCAAAACATACTAATTTAGCACTTTAACAATTACCACAGTTTTTAAATGAGATCCCAAAATCACCGCGATTCTCGATTTGTGAATTGAATTTTAATGGGCTTTCTTACATCTTTTGGCCGTCTTAGAATTCCTTTACTCTATATACACATGAATTCAGATAGCCATCCCTCATACAAACATATATTAAACACAATAATAACATATACATGAGAATATAAATTACACATAGACCTATTTACATAAAGGCTTAAAATAAAAAAAAGACTTCTAGGAAACCTTAATATCTACAATATACGCAGAACATTGTCAGAGAAACTGAAGCAAGTGCCTGATTTACACATAATTTTAGGAAGCTAATTGATCATATTTTAATAAAAATATTTTTTTAAAAAATTAATTTTTCCCTTCAGGATTTTAAACTTAGAGCAAAATCAAAATATTTGTAAACATGACAAAATAATAAGACAAAAAGATATGTACATTAGCTGTATGTGATCCAGCTTAAACATATTGCACAAACAAGCTTGTATGTTCTGTCACTGAGATATTTTATGACATCTTTAAGATCTCAAGCTATCCAACATTTATTTAAATATTTGTCACGCCTGCACTTATCGTGGGTATCCATGAGTTTTACCAAACACGGGTGCGACAAAAATAAAAACCAACAAACATTTCGCTATCAAAATCTGCTGAACTTTAGCAACAACTTTACGTTAAACCGGCACAAAAATCTGAATTTTGAAGATTCGTCCTGTACATATAAAATTCACCGTTGCCTCACCAAATCGCAACCAAAAATATTAATTTTTCCGCTCTGGTCCTCACTTGATACAACGAAGCAACGAAGTAAAATTGTGTTTCCTCCGTGTAAATGTAACCATTACTTACGATCCCTTTGAAATTCCGTGATAACAAAACAACTAACATTATCTCTCAGGCAAAGTTTATACGTTAGGGCATTGATACGGCACTTTCGCCACCCTATACGCACGTATAACTAGAAGTAAACGTTGAAATGGTAACTTTGACCATGTTTCAACCATAGACGATGTGATATCTGTTGACACACGCTACAAAAAGACTTCTGCCAATAGAAAGATTTTAAATGTAACTCGCGTAAATGCTCAGATGTTACATACTCGTACAATTCATTCATTTGCACCACAGATCGCAAAATTATTTTCTGCACGGCACATTACATTTCTTGGAAACTACTTCTTTTAACCTCGCCATTTGATCGTAGTGACAGTTTAGACTTGAGGCGAAGCGTGAAAATCTTCCTTCACATCATATGTTCATGATTGCATAATATTTAGGCGGTGTGGTAAATTTTAAGATTACGGGAATTACGTAAAGCCATCTTTTTAAATTGTGTCCGTTAATGCGAGATAGTCAGAATGACTTAGAAGTCTCACGCGAATTCACATAAAGTTAGGAAAAGTTGTTTCAGCATCTAGTTTCCGAATGCAGAATTTATTCTAACCAGCTCTGTCTTCTATAAATGGAAGGTTTGGCATTGGTGCTTTCTTCCCTTTCTCAGCATTTAGCATCACCTACACTTTATTAATTTTTAATTCAACTTAATAGAAGCTATATCACATACAGTACAATATTTTTAGGATTCCATAATCGGCAACATTAAATTTCAGCTATTTCATCGCCGCATTTGCACGCTAGATAATCATGATTAGAAATGATTATTCAGTGACTTTTAATGCGTCCATGTATTTTCTTTTGGAAACCTATTCTGTTTCCCGAATACACAGCTTTGCCGTATTCGACAGAATTTTGCAAGACGTGAAAGCTTACACATGCAGTAGCCACGGAGCTTAGACCCTCGCTACCTGTTGGGTTTCTTGGAAATTCCATTGTGTTCCGCCGCAAACGTTTGCTAATGGGAACAGCTGATAGTAGCGACCTTCCTGACCGGCTATTTAAACTGTTATTTATGCCACCGATCTGGTTAACATTCGAGTTTACTGAACTCAAAGACGAGCCACAATTTAACTCCATAAAATTATCTACAGAAAAATATCTTAATCCTTGCATTTGCAAGTAATATTTTTCTGATCGGAAGGAACTAAAAACCTGTGTAACACTTCTTGTTAAATCACAGATGGAAAAGTCCCACGCGATGCTTATTGCCTGCGAATTTTCAGAATAATCTCGATTTTCACAGAACATTGAAACATTAACGGACACTCTTCTTGCTTTAATGAAAGACATGTACTGATGATCCTTCGACTCGTGCCCAACAACTGTTTTACGTTTCACTGACCACTGTCGCTTTACTACCGAGACGGTACCACTTAAACAACTGAAATTATTAAGCTCAGAAATATTCGCTTTCAAACTAAAAATTTCTTTCACGAGACGCTGAGTGGAGACTTTGTCAACTGATTCACTGGCAATCTGCAATTCGACAAGCTGAGACACTTCCTCAGACTGATCGCAGTGATCACATTCCGATTCTATTGTGGTTTGCCCGCGAATAACCAACAAGTTATCGTCACTGAGCGTGCGATCCACCTCTTGTGTTTGCAAATCATTTTTGAATTCGGATAAAATCGCGACGTCAGGTTTTACATTCGCTTCTCCACTATCATTACTTTTCTCTGTTTTCTGAGGAGAGATCGATAATCTGTCCTCAATGACGTGGAGTAGACGGTCTTGGTGCCTGTCAAGTGCGTCGATTTTTCCTAACAAATGTGCCTTCATGTCGTCTTGCGATTTTTGAAACTGTGACTTAATGTCGTCTTGCGATTTTTGAAATTGTGACTTCATGTCCTCTATTTTTTCTTGTGATTTAACTAAGAATGCCATAATATCCGTTAGTTGTAGTGTGCTTTCAATTTGAGCTGGTGCTGTGTTTTCTGTTGCTGTTGCTGTGTTTCTAGCATTGGACTGTGCTGAGGTACTTTCGTCAGGGACATCTGGAAAATTTTCCGTCTCTGTCCCACCAATACATATGGTAGATTGCGAGCTGTACCCCGCTTCGGAAGTTAAATCAACACTTGCAACCCTCTGAGTTTCCGCAATAGTGCCCGGATTAACTGCGTCTGAAATCGATTCATTCATGATCTCCTGGGTGTCTGAATTTACATTTAAATTTTCCATTATGACAGCCCCAGATCTAAGCTTCATGAACGACCTATACTATCAAACCCGAAGTCCCACAAAATCGAAAGTCTCAAGAAAAAATCACACAAAATCTCCATACAAAACACAGGGAAAAATAGAAATACCCCAGCAATTCTCGCGGTTCAATAAAACAATACGAAACTCCCCCAAATTCAGCAAATGATACACCACATATCAAACAAAAATTTCAAAAGACAGACAGATCACAAAAATCAATATCAACGCTGTAATGGATAAACATAGCAAGTGCATGCGGACAGAACCTTCGCACAAATTATACATCAAAATTAAGCACAAACATGAGCACATAAGAACATATAAATTTTCAAAAGAAACCAAACACAAAATACATGTAATGAATGCAACATCAAAATGAAGTTATGCACTATCTATCTTCTACAAGAATAATAAAACTGCCAAAAGCCATTTGCAACACTCCATGAAACTTATTAAAAATTCTGGGTTTCAATACCACGTTTTACTCGTGCCCCACGTTGGGCGCCAATTGTAGCGAATCACCAGGGGGGGGGGAGAATTATTAATTAATTCTTAATATTTTACGCTATATAGGATACTATAATTGAATGTCAAAATGTAAATTATTTAAATGAGAATTGGATGATTCTGGGATTTGAAAACTGTCACAAAAAGACATTTTAATAAAGATTTTTACAATGGCATCTACAAATCTGAGCGTATTTACCATTACGTTAATAAACAAGAGGTTTTGCAATTTTTTAAGCAACGCTCAGACGTACAATGAGCCCTTTAAATGCAAGCAAACAAGTATAGTTGTACTTTAAAAATCTCATAATTAGTCTAATACAAAGTATGTTACCAGTTATGATGATAGCAAACAGTAATGAATTTTAATAGGTTGGGACGCCACGAATGATTTAACTGCATTCGACAGTTACACAGTCTAGCTCAGTGGTTTATCAGATCAGAGCAAGGATCTTTATCTCAGATGCGCTTACGGGTACAGTTTCACGGAAGTTGCAGGCTGAATGGCTTCGAAGAAACACATTACCGTTCCATGGCAGGTAGCGCTGAGCGTCGTAACTGGCCACGCCAGCAATATGCGGCAAGTCGCAAGTCAGAAGTGCGCCTCAGATGGTCTCCAGGACACAAGTCAGCCCAGCACACATGGACCGCAAGTCACCAGTGACTTGTCTGGGCTCCCAACTGGAGGGAAGTCAGGCAGGAAGTGAAGCTCGTCTTTTCTGCCGCCATGGAGGTAAACTCTGACTCCGCCTCTTGTGGCTCGAAGACGACATAGAACATAAAATTCCCCGAATCTTAGTACTATGTTCACTGTGATTGGCTGACCATCTGACGTCATGTGAATCTGTGCTTCTCTTCGCCGCGTTAAGTCTCGGCAATCTTCGAGAGCCGATGCCTCCTTCGGGAGGAAGGAATTCTGTTTACCGCCGGCCCGAGAGAAACCCCTAATCCTCTTACCACTCTGTCAAAAAGGCGCCAGCCCGTCTGCCCTTCACTGAAGCGTAAAATCCTTGCCTCTTATCCTTTCAAACGCATCTTTCGAACATGCAGTGGACATCCCAAGAAATGGAAAAATATTCTATTCCTTTACTTTATATACAATAAAAAGTTATATGTAACAGGGAGCTTAGCGAATCGTTACATGCTTGACTCGTGTATTACAGCCTTCGTAAGTTATCTTGTCTCATCTTTCAAGCACTACTGTTCCTACTGTTTCATCATACAGCTCGTAATCTTGTTTGCTTTAGGTTTTGTAGCATTGAGCATTAATCGTCACTCCAAAGACCAGTAAATAATCCATGAGTTATCACAGAAAAAAATAAGGGATACCATTGGGCGGAAATAGTACTATACTATGTTCACTCTCAAGTGGCGCGCCAAGGTCATATTCCCCTCGCCCCCCGCCTCACCTTAACACCCCCAACCGTTGCCTTCCCCTCTGAGCAGACAGCTGCCTACAGGCAGGCAGGAGGCATTGTCTTATGGCGCAGTATTGTAGTATTTATACCACCAGTACATCGTTAAAAAACGCTGTACGTGAAATGGCGTCAGATAGTTATATTAGGCGACAGTCAAAAACAAAAATTTCTGACGTGTATAATTTTTTCAAGACGCTAAAAAAACTCTGAAAAGAAAATTAATATACTTTTTCGCAGCGCTGCCATTTCTACGGATTTATCCGTAGATCTACGGATTTTTATGAACATTTAGGACTTTCGGATTTTGTTAAAATATCTACGGATTTTTTATACTTTTATCATTTTTCGATATTTTCTTATATTGGTGTGCTTTTAAACTTTGAGCGTATAGTGTTACTGCATTACAGAATTGTCAATAAGTGTGAATCGTTTCCTTGCAACCACTCGTGTGAACCAACGATTGAAATAAATCTCATATTTTGTTTGGTTACAGATTTTATAGATATTAAAAGACTGCAATACAAAACTACCGACGCAATCTTTATACACGGTGACATGCTCGCTGGCACGGCTTACAAAGAAGTGGCTTCCGAGAAGGCTTATCCAAAAAAAAAAAAAAAAAAAATAGAGAGAGAGAGAGAGAGAGAGTAGGTCAGCAGCAGCGGTGATAAAAGTGACGATGTATAAAACATGTTCAGGGATATTTCTTACTTTGAATGTAGAATATTATTTTTGTAATTTTAAAGACCTGGGAATAAAAAGTATTCTTAATTTTGACTCTTTCTTCGATAATTAATGTTTCACTCTTTCAGTTAGCGAGTCTCCGGATTTTTGCACCCAATCTGCGGATATTTTAGCGGCCATCTACGGATATTCAAAGCCAAGTGTCTGGCAGCAATGCTTTTTCGGGAACCGCAAAAAATTACAGAAGAGGCGTGTGGGGTATTTATACGAAACGTGCAGCGTGTATGTAGCGAAGCCAAGCTGAATGTTCCAGGTCATCCTTTTCTTCTCCAAAGAAAAACATTCACCGACAATAACCGGTCATGGAGATGGATGACTTCCGGAAATATATCATTCGACGTTCTGTAATAGAATTTTATGATCGAGACGAATATCCTACCATAAGGAAACTGACGATCAGCAAATCATGGATTCGTTGAAGGGGCTGGTTTAGTGTTTCAATATAAATTTTCTGGCGTCCATCACCAAGAAATCTGTAGTGAAGTGTTCAGAGAATGGTTTTCTAACTTCCTTAAGAGCCTGGAAGAAGGGTGTATCCTCGTAATGAATAATGCAAGTTATCACTCAAAACTCAGAAAAAATCCAGTTACTACCACTTTCATTTCAAAATTTATACGACGTGTCTAGAGAATTAACTTCCACTGGGAAACACATCTAAAGCTTGGATTTAATTCTCGAAATGTCTTGCGCAACTTTTTTTTTTTAAAAAATAATGACTAGAAACAGTAAATTATATTCATTGATGTCATGTAAATAATTTTTATCTTTATTAACATATGAAATTGAAGTTGGTAAACACACAGCTTCTACGACACATGACTCACTAATTTCGCTCATGACAAATAATTAAAAGGCTCGATTTTACTAAAGAAAACATCACATGAAATGTAATATATTGTTCCACATAAGTTGTGAGGATGATTGCGCATGCGCGGCAGCTGTTTCCCCTTCGCCTGTAGGGGCTGGGGTAGCGGAGTGGGGATAGAGCAAAGTGACCTTGGCCCGCCTTTCCCAAATAAAAACAGTATAGTTTTTTTTTTTTTAAATGGCATTCGGCCTTTTAGCCATTCAGCCAGCAACTGTGTTTCTTTTTTCCTCAATTGTGTCTCTACATTCTTCTTGTGTTATTGAGGATTACAAGTGACAGGACAACACAGTACGGACACAACAATTAATTAAAACCACCCATGCCCTGGGCCGGACTCGAACCGGCGAACCCTGCAACGCGAAGCCAGCTCGCTAGCCCCGCGCTACCGGGGTCGGCAACAGTATAGTAATATACTTAGCATTATCGTTGAAGTTGATAAGCAGTGACTCTGGACTTAAATCAAAACAGAATGAGTTGTGACTGTGGAACTGAGACAGAAGTGCAAAATACGAAATACTAAACCTGTACGACAGTTTAAGTTTGTGTTCTGTAAATTCAAGAGACGCTTTCACTAGTAACAATGGTGACACATGCATTTAGTTCGGTCCATTGTAATGAAATTTGACAATATATTTTCCTTCTCACATACCGACTACCGGGAGTGGTGTGTGAGCGGTAACGCTCTAGCCTGGCATTCCGTAGGACGCGGGTTCGAACCCCCGTCCAGCCATCCAGAATTCGATTTTTCGTGGTTTCCCGAAATCACTTCAGGTGAGCGTCGGGATGGATCCTTAAAATAGGCCATGACCGATTTCCTTCCCGTTCCTCGTCCCCACTCCTTTCCCGCCTCTAATGACATAGACGTCGACGCAGAGTAATTTCATGATTTTGCGACTTTATGTTATAAATCTGAACCAGCAAGATTTTGAATATTGGTTGACTAGAGACTAATCAACGAAGACAGACAGGTCTTTCATTTACAATAGAAAAGATGTGTTTAGCTTCGGCACATCGTGGAAATTCGTTCAAAAAATGTAATGGATGTGCAGAAAAAAATTTGAGAAATAGTCAAAACGGTTGAAGGCGACATCCAGTGAAAAGTGTTAAATTCAATTGTCAGTCCTTTCCGTAACTTTATGACACAGGGGGAGCGTCCATAAACTACGTATTTTGGCCTCCTTTCTACCCTCCCCCCCTTCCGCCTCCTCAGGTAGCATGTAGGTTTTTTCCCCTTTTCATTCCAGAAGACATTTTGTGCATTTTCTCTTACCAAACTATCGTAAATTATAAATGGAGAAAATTAATTGATGGAAATAAATATTCACATGCTGTTGTGTGTTCTGTACCTTATTTTAACTGTGACAAATGATGAGAATGGAAAGCTACGTGTCTTGACTCGGAACCCTCCACCCCCCCCCCACCCCCACCCCCAAACGCAAGTAGCCCAGCGCAGATTTCCAGCCAATCCCTCCTCTTCCCCTAGACCGAGGGACGTAGTTTATGGATGCTCCCAAGAAAGACAGCTAACTGGCAGGTAGAAATGGTTTCAAATGCTGCTGTCGAATGAACTTCCAGCCGGAATAACAACTGGAAAACAGCCGCAAGCCACCTTATACGCACAGGGCAACAACACGAAGTAGATTTCTGTGCAATACTCAGTCTATACAGCCCAATTTAAGCTTGGGCATAATATATTGATGTATCGAAATGTCTATATTTTTCATAAAATAATCGACATTTATCGTCGATATTTTTACTCTGGATATACCGACAGTTAAGTCTCCTCTGTGTCGTCCGAAGGAGTTGCTTCTGCAGTTAACTTGGCGGCACCGGACAACAGGAGTAGATTGACGGGGGAACATAAAACACAGAAAGAATTCTTTTGATGTCTACATCAGATGAATACCCATTTGACTGATTGTAAAACTAAATTAATAAAAGTTTCTATAATTTCCGCATGTGCATATAATTTTTCAAATTTATTGAATATTTTGATGTATTTTGCGAGTATTTTTAGAAAATTACTGGATTTGGACAAAAAGATCGATATATCAACATATCGATATTTTATCTCGATACGTATCGATACTGTTTGTGATTATCTATAAGATATCTACGATATATTTTTTCAATTTGCATATCCGTAGTCCAGTGAATGATTGAAAGGTAAAAGACATTACGCTATTCCGTAAGTAAAGTTAAGATGTTGTGATGTAATGTTATGCCATCGAGAATGGTGTAGTAGAGCTGGGAAACGAAGCGAGTACAACCGGAGGTACAGTCGGAGGAAACGGAGGACGGCCACTACGGGAGGTTGTGTGGTATGGAGGGGGAAGAGGAGGCAATTCGGAGGTTTGGAGGGCGGTTGTGTTCATCCCCATTCTGATTTCCTCAAGCTCGCTGTAAGTGAACAGACCCCTGCAGTTTGATTACTAACTGTACTGCTCTTGTTTCTTGGCTTTATTATTTGTGAAAATGAACTTAAGCAAGCACCTCAAGCGTGGAAATTTTTTGAAACTGTACCAAAAAATAGCAAATCTGTTTGGTGTAAAATTAGTCGTTGAGTGTACTCAACTGGCGGAGGAACAGTCAAATATGTTGGATCACCTTAAACGGAAATAGAAGGTTCATTTAAACCAGTGATCTCCAAAGATACTATGCCCATGGACCCCTGTTTATAGGAGAAAACCTTTCCATGAACCACCAGATGAAATAAAAAATTGGTGTTTTGAGTGGTAAATGGTGACGTAAAAATTAAATTTAAATAAAGCAGTTTAATATTTAAATTAGTACTTATTGAAAATATATCTTTTGTCTTAAAATAAAAAAATACTTATTATTTTTCCAATGATGTGGCTGGACCTGATGGGATGATAAGCAATTATTTATATGAGTAACAGTCTCCATGAGCTCTAATTTTCTGCCATTTTCTATTTTTTGTACGTAGGCTCATAACCGAACTAAATCCACGTTCTACTTAATAGAAAGACGGAAAAACAATATACAGTTTTTGTACAGTTACCCATAACGTAGGACACAAAATTGGTATCTGCTTCTGTAATCAGAATTTGAGGTACCAATGTTCAAACATTGGTTTCACCTCCTCACTTGTGGGTAATTCAAATAATTGTTCATTTATTAGTTCGAATTCATTCGAGTTTGTGGGTATACTTGCAAAAGAGTCCATCAACAAATCGGAAATATCCAAGTGAAGAATATCTTAAAATCAATTATAAAAACATTTCATCAATTATACAAGAGCATTAGAGTACCACAATATACCCCTGACCACCGATAAAAAGTTGCTTAGGAGGGAGATACTTTTTTTAAATATTTGTTTTAATATTAAATATTATTTCTAAAATATTAAAACGAAGCATTCTCAATAATTATGCTATGCACCACATACGATCTCTCTTACAATACTGAGATAACGTAAGAAACAAGCGTTCTTTATGCCGCCGTGATGTTTACATAAAGTGTTCGGAGATAACCGCAGGTCAGCGATTGAAATGGCGCGAACAACTCCTCCACAGAAAACTGCTCCGGTTCCAGCTCTGTATTGCAGAAATCTGAGCCACAGACCAAACAATTCCTATTCACATATGTAACGATGTATGTACAAACCAAAGAATTCTTTTAAACACTAGCTGACATCGAATCGTGTCAATATTTAGGAAACAAATATCTAATAAAGGAAATAAAAAGAAAGAATTTAAGTAAAAAAAAAATAAATCCTATGGCTTTACGCCTTGCCGATGTCGAGGTCATTAGAGTGGAAACGAGAAGGGATTCGGCCGTGGATTAATCAAGGAATCAGCCAGGAATCGAAAAGGCAGATACTTTAACTCCGCAGATTCAGCCTTTTATACGAATATCAAAATTGAATCCGGAATAATATTATCGTAAACAGAAGACTAATGCTGAAGGCCAGAGACATTGTCCAGAGATCGTGGTTAAAGAACATCTCTATTGTTTTTACGGCTATCTATGCCGTTTAAAAATTGAATATCCCGAATTAAAGAAAAGACTACTTCAAGTTTTGTTTAATGTGCAAAATAGTTGTTATTGTAAAGTTATCTCATTGTTTTCATTAAAGGCTATGGTCAGGGACATTGTAGTTGTGTGTTTAGTGCGAAGTATGCAACATCTAATCCTTCCATCTTTGGGATTTGTCAGAATTTCATTTAATGCTCCTGCATTATTTAACGTTGAAATATAAGACATGCCAAACAAGTGAATTGAGATTCTAAGCTTTAAAACGGTGAAAACTCCACCGAGATCTGCTCCGTAGTTTCAGAGTTTTTATAAGACCAATATATCCGGTTTTTGTTTCATAGATATAGATAAATAGATTAAAAAGCGGACCAAAGGTGTGCAAACGAGAATACTGAGCTAGACATTCCAAAGAAGTGAAAATGCGAGAAATGTGTGACATCGGGGAATGGAAAACGATACAGCGGAATGAGTTTATGTGTTAGGATAGTGTAGGCAAAAGAAGCACAACAAAACTAATTGAAGATGAGTAATTGGATAGGTGAGAGATAAATATAAAAAATAAATGGAAGGTGGGTTGTAGAATTGAGGAGGTACCGAGAAACAGGAACTGGATTTAAGAGGAAGCGAATTCAATCCCAATCTGGCCATCCACATTTCGGTTCTCCATGGTTTCCCAGTATCGCTCCAGCCGATACCAGGATGGTACAGAGCCTTCAAAAGACCAATGCCGAACTCCTACCAGTTCCTTGCACCCATTCGTCTCCCACACTCTAATAACCATAACATCGACGAGCTGTAAAACCCGAAGGAAAAAAAAGGGGAATGGGTTCACGCGGAAACAAGTAACGTCGAATTTATGACATTTTATTTTTTCCCGGCGTGTTGTTGAAATAAATAACTCTTGGATTTTCTGCCGGTTAATTCATTTATTTAGATCTTTTAACAACGTTTCGGCAACTGCCATCGTTGCCTTCATCAGGTTAACACTCACTTACAAGGACAAGACAACGTCAAATTTATTGTTATTTTTCACATCCATTTTTTTCTGTGTGAATGTCGCGAAAATCGGCACTTCCCACTGTAAAAATTTGGAATGAACAACAAGAGAAACGTTGCTGAAAGTCAATGGCGGCCTGGTGCAATCTTTGATAAAATCTCCGAGCCTATGTTTCGTAAGGCAGGTCTGAACAGGATATACTGTTGTTCTATCCTTTACGCTGTATTTTCGGCGTAGTTCAAGAAGCGAGGCTATTCCGCATTGTCTGTGGACCTTTACGTAAGGAAGCGTACACAAACTACGTGACTCGGTCCAAGGGGGGGGGAGAGGGGAGGGGTTGGCTGGAAGGCTACGCTGGGCTACGTGGGGGGAGGGGGGGTTCCGAACCAGACCACGTAGCTTCACTTTCATAACATTTTTCACTGTTAAGATGAAGAACAAAACACACAACAGCATGTGAATATTTATTTCCCTCAGTTAATTATCTCCGTATGTAATTTACAATAGTCTGACAAGAGAAAACACTACAAAATGTGTTCTGGAATCAAAAGGGAAAATAGCTACGTGGTACGTGGGGGGGGAGGGGGGGAGGGGGGTGGAGGGGGTAGAGGCAAAAGCCACGTAGAGCTACGTGGGGGGGGGGGGGGGCGAGTGGGAGTTCACAGGAGGCCAAAATGGAGCTACGTGATTTATGCACGCTCCGTAACCGAGAATACAAATGCATTTGCTCGCTAACATCGCACCCTTGAAAACACATACAAAGTCACAGTTATCTTACAACATTTATAGAAAACGTTAATATTCTCTGCCATACAGGATCTAATGGAGCGTACTGAAACAATGATGTATATATTCGTACTACGAAAGTTTTCCCAATTCATTGCCGAAAACAAAGAAAACGTTGTATTGTTAATGTTTCTACTAATTAACTTACAGCATGTAGCACGAACAAGCATTAAGGACTAAAATTCGTGCTAGTTTATTGGCTTGATATTGAATCCTGTTGTACTTTTGTTGGCTTGCAAACTGGATGAGAAGATAGATACGATGTTTGTCGTAGTATGGGTCTTCAAATTAAATGAAAAGCAGCGATCTTTAATAGCGTTGGCATGATCCCTTGATCAATATTTCTCGTGCACACAATTTTTAATATTTTGATCAGCTGAAATTTCATTCCTCGTTCCTTTTAGTAGAGTCTTGAGCTGCCTTTTGTTGGTGTTTATTTGCGGCAACGTTTCGCCCGAAACCTCTGGACATCTTCAGACGCATCAATAGAACACAGTTCATCATCTGACTAAAGGAGCAAATGCTCAAACAGTAACTTTTTTTTTACCTTAAAAGTACAAGGCCCCTACAGTTGGGTTTCTGATTATTTAACTATAAACCCACCACCAGTATTACTTATTCTGCATTATGGACAAAACAAGGAAGCACCCAACATTTAATTAAAATATTTAAAACCACCCATGCCAAAGCCAAACTAGAACCGTCGACCATGGCAATGCAAGACCAGCACTACCGCAACCAGGGTTGACGAATAAAGCTTTGCTTTGCAACAATCAGCTTGGCTGCTCTGTAGAAGTAAAATGCCTCCTTACTTCTAGCTGTATCCCGTTCTATACTCTGCAATACGCAAATATTGAACGTGGCAGAGGGTGCAATGTACTAAAACTAACTATTCCAATCCTGAATAGCAGGAGGAAAGAAAGAATACATTTAAGCATCAATACGACATCTTATTTCTCTAATCTTATCTCTTCTGTCAATCCGACCTAATTAGGTTGCTGGACGAAACTTTTCATCAGACTCGTAAATGAAAGTGAGTGTACGCATGTTTACCAACAGGCTCAAACGAAACCTTCATCGTCTGCCAGATAATCCCAGTCAATATACGCTCCAATTGTGTGCCTCTTTCGTAACCAGTCACGAATAGGGCGGCTGTCCTCTGTACTCTCTCTATCGTACCAATCAATCCTTAACGATAAGCAACCCAGACTCCAAAACATTAATACAAATCTGGACGCACGAGTGTTTTTTTACGCTATTTCATTTGTACGATTGTTATAATTCTTCAAAATACGACCTATGAATCGCAATCTAGAATTTGCTTTACCTACGACGGAAGTTAGACTAGCTCATATCTCATATTGCTTTGTATTCTTACTAATAATTAAGCGGATTCAAGCTTGCCAACAAATGAGCTGTTTATTTTGTAGTCGACAACAAACGGATTCTTTTTGTTATTTATGAGCATTGGCTTGCACTTTTTGCCATTCAGGGCACCATGCCTAAATAACATCCAGATCGTGCTGAATTTCTAAGCTATTGTCAGAGCACCTTACTTCCGCCGGCGTTACGCTGTAAAAGATCTTTGTCAAAGATCTTTTATAAAAGATTTTATCATGTTTATTTTATAAAATATTTTATCATATTTATTTTATAAAAGATATTTTATGATATTTTATCAGGCCCACTACACTACATAAAATTGTTCATAGTAGTTCTCTGAAATGAATATAGTAAACTTGTATGCTTGTGCAGCCACAGTACGTGCAGCTGTCAGAATATGTGTTTTATTTAAGAAAAAGAATAGAAGTAAATGTATTCGGGTTAGATCGTAGATTGCAAGATTTGATATGAAAGGAATTTATCAAGGTTTAGTGTAAGAGCTGCGATGTGAGGTCGTGACATATTATACAAATTACGGTCGAACATACATCTTAGATCCAATAAATTCTTACCGCAATACTTTCAAAAATTTCTATGTCGGAATTATTACCCCCGAACTAAACGGCTGGGTGTCTATTTTTACGGTGTATGTGGAATGGATTTTACCGAAATGCTGGTGTCGGATCTACAGCATTCTGTAGAATGACACTTGTATTTCTCAGCTATTATTCCAGAAACCTGTCAAGTACTAGCTTCGTAATCCATTAATTTTGTTTTTAAAGTCATCGACAGCACAGCCTTCTTTCATGGAACTATTATTTCCCGATCTTTGCTTAAGTATCCGTCTTTTTATTCCTATTCTTATACTCTATATATTTCGGATTATTCTGTTTATACTGAGAAATCAAGATCTTCATGGATTCGGCAGTCCTAAGAAACTTCGCAAAATTGCTTGTTGCATTTTCTTGCAAATCTTTTATAAAATGTAATGTCAACGTATTACATGTTATAAAAGAAATCTTTTATAAAATATGTCGCATTACACTGTAAAATATTTTATAAAATATCTTTTACAGTGTAACACCACCCTTCCCTATAGATAAATGCACTCGAGTGTTAATGGATATTGCCATTACAGGAAGAGTCAATGTTTACAAACAGTGAGGTTAGTTGCTGTTATATAGCTGCGTGTCTTTGTCAGAGGGTTAGTAGCGGCAGGCGCGCTTACTGTGAGATCTCTGACGCTCTTCTCCCCGCCGTCTCCGCTGCCCCACTGACCCGCCGCTCGGACGAGTGCGTTATCTCTGACTCCCCCACCACTCCGCCCGTTCTGTCGTCACGCGCGGGCCAGTTGTTACGCTGTGACGTCACAACACACTGTCAAGCGCTGCGGGGCTAATAAACCTCACCAGCCACGTGCACCAGTCACCTCTCTGCAGGGCAGACGCTAGGATTCTCGGGCCCGGGGTAAGCGTTTTAAGCAGCCACGTAACCGGTGATACCCGAGACGAATGGTCTGGAAGGGGGGGGGGACCCTACAGCCGGGGTACATGTGACCAGTGGCGTAGCTAGGTCAACAAGGGCCCCGGTGCAAAAAATTTATTTTGGGCCCTCAGGCCAGACGGGCGACCTTTCTTTTTGCTTTGTGTGCTGGTAGGGGCCCCCTGAACTGAGGATGGGGGCCCTTGAATTGTTCTTTAGGGGCCCCTGAGCAGTGGTTGGGGCCCCCCTGAGCAGCGAGGGCCCTTAGTGAGGGGCTCCTGTGTTCTCAGGGGCCCCTTAGTAGACGACGGGAGAGCCCCTTGAGGTATGCTTGGGGGGCCCCTGAGCGTGAGGGCCCCGGTGCACTGCACCGCCTAGCCCCATAGTAGCTACGCCCCTGCATGTGACCCGCTTACCCCCTCCCCCTAACGCCAGCCCTGTCTATCTGTCTTTGCACTGAGGACTGAAATCCCCCACGAGATTTGCGGGATTGGCATCAAACCAACGGAATCCGGCACAGTTTATCAAATTGTTATCAAATTAAATACTGAAAGAAGATTTTGGACTATATATAAAAAAAGCACGACAAATGTGATGAAATGCGAGTCATTCGAGGAAAGGAGAGGATGAAGAGATTACTGGGAATGTATAGGGTATATCTTGGTGATGGGGCTTGGAGGGATATTGGTCAAAGAATTAAGAATAATGCAAGGAAGGGGAAGGATGATCATGACCACAAACTAGCGCTCGATTTCATTCATAAGGGGGTGGTAAAATTTTTGTCTTCTTTATAAGGGTGTCAGGGGTTGGAACAAATTACCAAGTGAATTGATGAATAATTTACCAAAAACGCTGAAGGATTTAAAATTAAAATTTGTAAATTAGAAACATAAATGGGGAGGAATTTAACACTCCAATTATAAAATAAAATTTAAAAAAATATAAATAAAGAGGGGGTATGGCCACCGGAGCGTTAGCTCCATTTCAAATAAAATTAATAATAATAATAATATTAGAGTGACTATAGAAATAGGATCGGACGCAATAAGAGAGGTAAGTGAACTTTTTACTGAGGAAGTAAGCTTACAACCGATGGCCGAAACAAGAATGATGTTAAAAGCGTAATGGCACTATCGAAAAGAGCCTTCTTGAAAAATAGAAATCCTTTAGCATCAAATATTGATCAAGGACCAAGGAAGAACTTTATAAAACTCTGTGTGTGGAACACAGCACTTTATGAAAGCAAAGAATTGACTTTAGGAATACCAGAAAGAAGGATAATTGAAGCATTTGAATTGTGGTGCTATAGAAGGATGCTGAAAATTAAGTGGACAGATTAACCACGAAATGACCGTGTCTTGAGAATGATGGGAGAGGAGAGAAGTTTAAGGAAAGAAGAGACAGGATAGTGGATCGCATTTTAAGACATCCGGGATTGGTTAGTTTGTTAGTGGAAGGAACAGTTGAAGGAAAGATCTGTAGTCGTAGACAAAGTTTAGAATATATGAAGCAGATATCTGAAGACGTGGGTCATAAGAGGTATGCTGGGATGAAGATTTTAGCGTAAGATAGGAATAGATGGAATATGCATCAAAACAGTTATGAGAAGAAAAATCAAATTAAATACAACAAACATCTTTTCAGTGAATTAATAAATCAACTTTAATGTTAAATAATAAAAATCAACAGATAACAATATTTTTAGATAACGAAATGACATTAATTTATAAATGTCTAGCCTCTGTTGAGTACTATGCATGAAACATTGATTAAAAATTTGTAATTCTATGTATTGATATGAGCTTCGATGTTTAGAGGACTTTGCAACGGTTTCACTGGTTTACATATACAATTTTGTGTGTAAATATAATTAATTTTCATTTCCGTGCATTTAATAATAATTGTGAATAATTTTTATTAATTCTGATTGTTTTAATGTGATTTTAATTGTTTAAGTATTGTTAGAATTCGAGAATATTCGGTCGAAAGTCTTTGAATTATTCTGGAGTTTTTAGTAACGCCTCTGTAAGCGATCAGCAGAGGCTAGTTAGTTAGTTGACTTTTAGTTTTGGAAAAGTTCAGTTTTGAAGGTGTTGCAAGTTATAATCGCTCGAGCATTTGTTTAAATTTGCACGTAGTATCTTTGTAGGAAGCGCGATGTCATTTGTTATTTTTTAAATTAAAACTTAAAAGTGATTCTTCTTGGACCAATTATTTCATTTAAATGAGATACCAATCAGTACCCAATTTTGTACATCCTACAGGATCTTTTAATAAACTATATTGTGTTCTTTGCAAGAGATCTGCAGACTGCAAGCAAACAGATAAAAGTCTTGAAGGAAACAGCTGAGAAAGCAGGACTACAAATATCATTTGAGAAAACGGAATGCATGAACTTAGACGCAAAAGACAAGACATGGACAGTGAAAACTAAATATATTGATATAAAAAGAACACAGAAGTTCAAATACCTTGGTAAAGTTTTGACTCCCAATGTTAATGAAAAGGCTGCAGATGGAGATAGGACGAGAAAGATGGAAACAGCTTTCAGGATTTGTTAAAAGACATACAAATCAAAATTACTCTCGCATCAGGCGAAATACAGGCACTATAGTACGGTAGTGAAGTCAGAATATTTACACGCAGCAGAAACATTAGCAAGAAAGGGATTGACCGAAATAAAAAAGAAAGAAAAGTTTCTAAGTAAAATCTTGGGACCAAAAAAGGTGACAGGAAGCGAATTTAATTTCCGTTTGAGATCGAACCAAGAGTTATACGACAAGTTTGAAAAGACATCAAACACAATTAAGAAAAGGAGATTAGCTTTGTATGGAAACTTCAAGAGAATGGAACCAGAAAGAATGGCAAAGAAAATACTCAACTTTCAAGAGAACAGGAAGACTCAAGTTCCATGGGTGAAGGAGGTCCATCAGGATCTGAAAAGATGTGGGATCAGCATAGAAGACATACAAGACAGGGAATTATTCAGAGGAAAAATTGCAGAGGTAACGGATCTGACTGAAGAAAAACCAATCAGGAAAAAGAGGGAATTCTCAGAGGAAGAAAAAGCAAGAGTGAGCCAGAGAATGAAAGAGTACTGGCGACAGAGGAAGGAAACTCAGAAGAGGTTGCGTAGTAGTAGTCTATAGATGGCTGAAATGAAAAGGATAAAAATAACTATATTTGAACATTCCTATGATTGTTTTGAAATTATTTTTTACTGTTGAATATTAATCCGTTTTATATGATTTGTTACAACTGAAGGCCAGACAACGTTTAGTTGTCCATTTCTAATACATTTATATATTAACGTGTCTTATACAGTAATTTTATAGATTTTCTCTGGTTTGAGAGTTCCATCACACCCGCTAAAATCCTCTCCCTGCATGCTGCTATCTCGCCCACTCGCCACCAGGGTGCTCTTAACGCCGTCAGAGATATTAGCCCTCTAATCTCTGCCGTCGTAACTTCGCGCTTTTTTCCCCTCCGCTCTGGCCATGTTTACTTTATACGCGTAGAGCTTTTCAAAAGTTTTATCTTAATACTGAAATGCTCGTGCAGATGGCCGTGAGTTCGTTTTAACGTTTATTATCGCTGGTAGTAAAGGTGATGGCGAGGGGTGCTAGGCAGCTTTCCTTTTGTGCGTTGTTTGCACGCTTAGTGTTGCTTGCTCTTAAATGTGTCTTGCAATTAGTGTCAGAGATATTCTGCCCTCAGAGGATCTGTCTGACAATGTAGGGCTGGAATTTGCAACTCAGCGCTGGAGGTAGGATGCCTTGGCAATGCTTGTTTCATTCATTGTTTTAAATACATGTTTCTTCATCTTATGGCTTTTATGTTTCGCTCAGAAAGATTCTCTTCTCGGAGTACCGAGAAAATCCGCTTTGACACCTTGCCGTGACCCTGAAGTCTTTAGAAGGGATATCAGAAGTGATCTTAACAAACCCCCACCCTATTTAGAAAGCAACCTATTGCCCTGTTCATACATATATTCAGGTAATTATTTGCACATTATTTTTGTCTCTGCTTAGTGCATACACCATTAGTCTATAGGAACTTACTACTTAGTGGAGTATTAAATAAGTTGCTAATATTTGTGTTAAAGAAAGAAGTTTTTGTTGAAGTCCACGGGGTAAAAGTGAAAATTATTATCTAATTGCAATGTCAGAAGAGTGGAGTATGAAAATATGTTTATTAGGTATATCTGTTTGGCTTAAAGACCGAAAACGCTCCCTGAACGAAAGATAACGACCACAATGCGTTCTAGTTTCATTAAAACAACAGGTTATTCGCGTTATGGCAAGCCATTTTTAATATGTGTGATTGATCAGATCAAGAACAGAACGTCAGTAATGATATTAATTATGATTAATCAATTCTGCAAATAATTACTTGGACTACGCAAAATAAGATATCGAATACGAAAAGTGCAAGCAGACTATTCATGCAGAATTTCGAGTACAAATATTTGGAACGAAGAAGTCGAGTTTTTCTATTTTGGAATATTATCAATACTGCGGACAACAACTGGTGACGTTATCAGCAGCGGACAGGTTGACTGATCACCGGGGAAATGAAGATACGGCTTGATCCTTTCACCAATGATTGCTCACGAATAGATTAACATTTACACCAAAAACAACCCGTATCTTCGGCAATTTTTATACAGATTGTTGGGTATCATACAAAAAAATCAATCAGTAGTTGCTATTGTTATTGCTGACTGAAATTTATTGGTGAATTAAAACTGTAGGTCACCTTCAGATCAACTGTACTCAAGTAACGGCTTGACCGAATTCTCGAATTATATTTCGCGACTTTACTAGTACACCCAACTGTTTTCCTTTCTCGTACTCATTCAACACTTTGAAAAATTCCTACAATGTTTCCTATGCAAATAAGCTTCTTGTCAAATATATGCCGAAACATTTACACTTCAGTAAATCGTCTAATATTTTTCGGATTTGCGGTTTTATAAGATGGATTAGCCGGCCTCGGTAGCGTAGGGGCTAGAGTGCTAGCTCCGCGTACCGAAGGTCGCCGGTTCGAGTCCGGCCGAGGGCATGGGTGTTTAGTGTTGTGTCTGTGAATGTCTTGTCCGTGTTGTAGTGTCCTTGTGTCAATACTTGATAGCAACAAATCACATTGAGCTGGCTTTATGGCCCAGTAGCCGAATGCCATTAACAAAAAAAAAAAAAAAAGATGGATTAGGCTACATTTAGAACCTGCCACGATGTGATGGCTTAGCTTCCAGTTCAAGCAACACCGCCCTCATGGCTGCCAACCTGGCAACGATTTACCGCTCTTGTTTGGTTTAGCTGTTCAGAGCGAGTACTAGACTTTATTCGGCAGCTGCCGGACGAATTCTCCATTTACGTCTTCCAGTCAACGCCACCAGCACCTGCTGACATCGCTTGTGGAGGTAGGCTTGCGGCGTACCATGACACAACACTTCAAGTCATTAGCCAGTTACAAATGTATTCACACGCGTCCATTTACCTGCACCCTCAGAAAATTTTTAATGTTACACCGTTCCTGGACATATACGAGGGTGAATGAAAAAGTAAGTTACACTTCCAAGTTATGACCATTCATGAAACCACCTACACATAGGCAACACGGCTATGGCAGCATACAATGTAAGTTCACTTTTCCTCATAGTCCCCAAGAGACAGCAAACATTTCTCGGAACGGTCAACCAACTTTCCGATTCCACATGTGTATAAATCACCTCCAGCGCTATGTAACCACCTGGAGGCAGCTGCTTTCACCTCTTCTTCGTTTCGTAATCGTCGTCCACCAAGATCCTTTTTTTTTTTTTCAGCTTATCGAACATATGATAATTGCATGGCGCTTAAGTCTGGACTGTATGGAGGATGTTGCCATACCTCATACTTGAATCGCTGCAGTTAGGTCGTTTGGTTAGTGGAAGAAAATTAAAAAGGCAAACACATTACTGAGCATCTCAAGATCCGTGCAGGTGAAGCAGTGGGAAAATGCTATCATAGTGCGCCTCACGAACGAAGGCGGGTCGCGCAGACAGAGAGAGAGAGAAATAGGGTTGATATAGAATATCCGACGTTGCCACGTTTAACTATTTGCAGTACAGTTCTAAGGCTAGTATCACACCCTTTAGCAGTTCTCTCTTGAGCTTTGGCAACGTCGCAGATCGGCCCTCTCGCGTCTGCTTCGCGCTTAAAATGCTTATATACTTTAAAAACTTGCTTTGTGCGTTGACTACGCAGACCTTACGATTATGCTGCTCATCCTCAATTATTTAGAATAGGAATTATTGCATTGCTTACTGATTTACAACTGTAAATTTCACAACCGCATCGCATTCAAAACTCGTGTTAACGCGACAGGCTCTGGATTGTTACTGAATGTGATTGCCTACTGGCAGAGTGATGACGTACATGCGCATAACCTCGCTAAACTGGGCCGCCATCGTTCGTGACGCGCACTTATAGTAGAAGTCGAAATGCAGACACCGAGCGTGGTGGTGTAATGGTTAGCGTTCTGGCCTCGCATTCGGGAGGACGGCGGTTCGAATCCCCGTCCGGGCATCCAGATTTGGGTTTTCCATGGTTTCCCCAAATCACTCTAGGTGAATGCCGGGATGCTTCCTTCAAAAGGCCATGGCCGAATTCCTTCCCATTCCTTGCCCCCCATCCTTTCCCGTCTCTAAAGACCTAGTTGTTATAGGAGACGTTAGCAGTTAAAAAAAAATGCAGACAGGTACAGAATATATCTGAGGTATACTGGACGCTGTTTATAGCGATTACCAAGAGAAGGTAAATTTGGAATTATTAATTTGCGCTTTAAGAATCTATGCCTATAAAATGACGATGTTGGTCACGATGTAGAGATGTCTGTCACACTCTGACGTCACACTTCCCACATCCGCTGCTCAACCAACAACGACCGGTGATGTTCGAGGTTCTGTGCGATATTTAATAACAGTTCTATTTTGCTGAACATCTACGAGGAAATAAGCTGCCTGCACACTAAAAGAAAAGTATGAATTTCTTAAAAATCAACATATTAAATATTATTTGCTTTTTCTTAATAAAAAATTTGTTCGATGTAGATTTAGCTTATACTCTCTGTACAGCGATACCGCTGGTTTTTTTTTTTTTTTTTTTTTTTTTTAACTGCTATATGTCTCTCGACAGCGAGGTCTTTAGAGACGGGAAAGTATGGGGACAAGGAATGCGAAGGAATTCGGCCATGGCCTTTTGAAAGAAGCATCCCGGCATTTGCCTGGAGTGATTTGGGAAACCATGGAAAACCCAAATCTGGATGCCCGGACGGGGATTCGAACCACCGTCCTCCTGAATGCGAGGCGAGAACGCTAACCGTTACACCGCCACGCTCGGTGATACCGTTGTTACTGTAAACTAAGAAATATATACATTAATACATCATTTTCAAGATTATGAACGTTACTTGATGAAAATTGTACTTACTCGTAGTTACGGAAAAAACGGATTGCTAAAATTCTGCATTCAACACGTCGTGTTTACTGGGCTTTCAAAATATTTATATTTAATATAAATATTTTAATTCACTGTTATAGCGTACTCAAAGAAATGATTTTCAGAAACTCTGAAATAAAAGTATGTACTACGTTTAAAATAAAATATTACGTATCAGATGCTTTTATTAGTGATGTCACTATGTCAGAACATGTAAATTTTCAAGTGTATCAAATCTAGATCGCAATACAGTGAAAGCACATAGGTAGCAGAACCTACTAATTTTGAACAGCAATGTTAGTAGAAGTTGTGGTTATGTTGAAATGCAGACAGGTCCAGAATGACAACTGACATAATTATTCTACAGAATAATTCACACTGAATTTAGTTTCCTAAATAATTTAAGCTGCTTTCATACGCTCCGAGTTACTGAAGTTATGGTATTTTTATATGGATGGAAGTAGTTCCGTATTTATCGCACAGAATGAGACCTGTACCAGGAATAAAACCAATATCACGCGCAATAATTCAAGGTTTCTGAATTCCTAATGTATTTCTAATTTCATTGATTCCCTAACTCTGACATCACTAGTTCGGTAGTAGTTCCATCTGCATCGCTGTGTAAGCTACAACCGAAATAGTTACAAATTAAAAAATAAGTTTATGAGCATACGTAACAACAATTCTATTTATTTAGGCAACCGCAAAGAAATCAATTGCCGGAACATTCCTTCCATCCGTGTTTTTTTTTTTTTTTTTTTTTTTTTTTTTTTTTTTTTTTTTTTTTTTTTTTTTTGCGGCTTAGAGGCTAGTATACTAATAAATAGTAAAAACAGTTATACAATGTTTATTGGTTTCAGAAAAGATTCAGATATTGTTAGAGATAGTACGCGCTATCTACATACAGTGACACTGTTAGATCGAAGGGCAGCCCCACGGTGCATAATTTCTCACCCGTTAGTTTCTACTTTCCGAAAATTGTCAAATTCACCAAAGATCCTAAGTTTCCCCACCAAAGCAAGGACGTACTTTGCGATTTCTGTATAGTTAAGCGTTTTGACTGCGCCCTGCCTAAGGAATCGCAGTGTATGATGGGTGTACTCTACTCAGAGCATCAACTTCACTTCATTTGATAGAGCGATTACTTCAAGTGGACCGCCTTCTGTCTCACCATCGTGACAAACTATGACATCCTTTTTATGTCCACATATTTAGTTTCGTTAGAGCAGGAACATGTCATTGCGCAACTGGAAGCTATATGTGAATCATTCGGCCCTACACATGTGCTGGGTGGACAGAGTGTTCTAAGTTTAGAGTCAGCTGACTTTCCCGGCACCTGGTCTACGTACAGCCCAGACAGCTGACCGGTTTACCTTGAGGAAAGTCGACTCCACTCTCATCGCGGCGAAAGTGTCCTTGGATGTGATTCATACAGTGGCAGAGTTGAAGACTCTTCGCATAGAATGCTGTATCTACGTACGAGTACAGAATCACAGCATCTTTCCGCTGTTACAAATCATGGTTCTATGAAACCTAACCTAGCGAAGATTTACCTCGTTCCATTGGTCTGGCGTTAAGCTGGTTCTTCTATTAATGCTGAATTACGCCAACGTCTACCGAAATTCGACCCAAACGGACAAATATCTCGCGTCAAATTCGCACAACCACCCAGCTCAAAAGGCAGCGGTGTGAACCACCTGTTTTGCTGAGTAGAAACAATCTCTGACGAGAGAAGTCAGGAAAAAGAGAAACAACACTTGCTCTGAGCTCTCTAAAACAACGGCTACAGCAGACTCTATACACTGATCATCCATAACAATATGGATAACTTCTATCGATATAAACCCGCCCAGGCGATAGCAGCGTCACCTGACGATGAGTGACTGCTAGTCAGACACACGCACGGTGCATGTAGTATCAGTGAGCGTGATATCCGTGTTTATAATGGGGATCGCACGCGATCTATTTGAGTTTGACCGATGGCAGATTGTGATGGCCCGGAAGATCGGCACGAGCATTTCGGAAACTGCACGATTTGTCGGGTGTTCGAGGAGTGCTGTGGTGAGTGTCTTCAACAAGTGGCGAAACCAAGGTGAAACCACGTCCAAAAGTCGAGGGGTTGGGCGGCCACCCCTCATTACAGATGTCGGACGCTGTAAGCTGGCAGATTGGTAAAACAGGACAGGCGGCGAACTGTGACGGAACTAACATCAGACTTTAATAATGGGCAGCGTACAAGTGTGTCTGAACACACAGTGCACCGAACACTCCTAACGATGGGCCTCCGCAGCCGACGGTCCATGCAGGTGCCAGTGTTAACACATCGGCAACAATGACTGAAATGGGCACGTGACCATTGACACTGGACATTGGTACAGTAGCAGAGCGTTGCATGGTCTGATGTATCCCGATAACTTCTTCATCATTCCGATGGGAGGGTGCGAATCTGTCGTTTGCAGGGGAACAGCTTCTTGTCAACAGTAATGTGGGATAGAGACAAGCTGGCGGCGGCTCAATTCGGCTCTAAGGAACATTCACGTTGGCATCCATGGGTCCAATGGAGCTCGTGCAAGGCACCACGACAGCCAATAAGTATCGAACATTGGTTGCAGACCACGTACAATCATTCATGACGATCATATTTCCCAACGGCAGTGGCATTTTTCAGCAATATAATAATGCTCCATTTCACAAGGCGAGGTGTGTGATGGAATGGTTCGAGGAACACAGTGGCTAGTTGAAATTGATATGCTGGTCACACAATTCACCAGATCTGAACCCGACTGAACACATCTGGGATGTAATTGAACGTGGCGTCATAGCTCATTGCTACTCCCCGGAATTTACTGGAATTATTTGACTTCTGTGTGCAGATGTGGTGCCAATTCTCTCCAGCGACCTATCAAGGCCTCATTGCTTCCATGCCAAGACGCGTCGCCGCTGTTATCCGTTCCAAAGGCGGACATACCGGCTATTAGAAAGGTGGTCATAATTCTCTGGCTGACCAGTGTACATCACGCATTCTCACCCACAACGAGAACAAAAACATTGGTAGAGAGGACTAGAATTAAAAAACATCGCTGTTTACTTCTTGTAATGGGAGTTACAGATAGAATAGTCAAATTGCTAACAAGTTATCACATTCAACCAATTTTTGTTGGTAAATATAAGCTCAAACGAATAATCAGATCGATGATACACCCCCTTCCACAAAAATCTGAATGGGGAGTACACAAACCTCCATAAGAAACAAAGCGGCCTATCAAACAAGAAACAAAAAACATCAACGACATACACGGTTAGGTATCGGATGTTGCAGAACATAATTTTTCAAAAGTTACCAAAATGCTAATTGCCGCTGATATTCCGGGAGGCGGTGGGATATAAAAATCATCCATTAATTTCCTTCCCAGTTTACACCTAGTAAATTTAAATCCCCACCAATTATGACCATTCTACTTTCACTTCTGGAATTAGGTATGAATTTAATTTCTCCCCAAGAACCTCATCTTCACCAGTCATTCTTCCACTGGGGCAAGCAGCCTGTACCCTGGTTTTTTTCTTCTTTACTACCGCAGATATCTAATCCAAATAATGCATGGTCATGATATCTGAACACCAGTGAACTGTAGTAGTCTTTGCTAACCAGTATGAAAACTCCTCCAACAGTTGCTCCTCTATCTCTGTGGTACACTCTGTAACCGTCGGGAAAAACCTCACTGTCTAGTACTTCTTCTTTTAAGCAAGATTCTACAACTGTATTGGTCGCACCTCGTCAGGCCTCGAATGTGCGTTTCTTCTGGGAAGGCAGACGATTGTGCGCTTATGTCACCTGTGCGCTTTTAGTCATTCACCACCTATAATTACTTGTGGTTCGTGTATCTCTGTTAAGTCTGCAAATTCTATTACTTTGTTTCTTTCGTAGGTAAGGGTATCAGAGATTGGAATAACTTACCAAGAAAACTGATGAATAATTATCAAAAAGCTGGAACAATTTGAAGCTGAAATTTGTAGAGGTCAAAAGTAGATGGGTGCAGGAAAGGAAGGAAAATGGGTGTGTAAGGAAATGAGTGTGTAGGGAAATAAGTGTATACGGAAATTGCCACCGGAGCGTTCGCTCCATCGCAATTAATTTTAATTAATTGATTATAAATAAGACGGTGTGTACAGATCAAGTGAAGCATGGTTTTTTTTTTTTTTTTTTTTTTTTTTTTTTTTTTTTTTTTTTTTTTTTTTTACCTTACGCCTTCTCGACGTCATTAGAGGCGGGAAAGGACTGGGTGAAAGGAACGGGAAGGAGTTTGGCCACTTCCGTATCAAGAAACCATCCCGATATTCTCCTGGAGTGATTTTTGGGAAACCTTGGAAAACCCAAATGTGGATGGCCAAACGGGGATTCGAACCCGCGCCTTCCTTAATGAGAAGCCAGAGCTTTGCTGCTCATCCACCACGCTCGGCAATACGTAGCTGTTGCCTGATGTAAAAAGAGTCACAGATAGAATCAGTCGATTGTTAACAAGGTATCACAGTCAACCAATTTTTAACAGTAAAAATAAGAGCGGACAAATATTAAGACCCTCATACACCAAGATCAGAGCGGGGAGTTTGAAAACTTTTATGGAAGTGTGGGAAGGTATAGGGGAAGTTCGGGTATCTCCGGACACCTAAAATTAATTGCAAATAAAAATAAAATAAACACATTTCCTGTCTTAATCTTGAAATTAAACTGGGAACTTCTGCAGTCATACTAATTAAAAGTTAGTAATCATAACTATTTTTTTTCAAGGATGTAAATTGAAAAACTTCCGCCTTAATTCTTTGGCAACACAAAAGTTGTCAGGTAGCCCCGGACACAGTAATAAATGGTGACCTAATGATTTTTTCAGCTTACAAAAATCACAATAATAATAATCTAAAGATCCTATATAAACACAATCTTCATGGGCCTTGTCGTGGCTTCATAGCACTGCAGGTATCATAAAGCAATTAGAGCTCCTGAAGTGGGGGAAAGCACCTGGCCCAGATGGAATTCCAGTAAGAGTATTTTCAGAGTATGCGGCGGAAATCGGGCCATTTCTGTCTGATATATTCAGTAAATCCCTAGAAGAGCAAAAAGTACCTTCAGACTGGAAAATCGCGCAAATAACTCCGATTTTCAAGAAAGGTGATCCAAGTGATCCTGGAAATTACCGTCCAATATCTATAACATCTGTTTGTAGTAGAGTTATGGAGCATATTATATGCTCGAACATTATGAAATTTCTACTTTGCTTACAACAAATCAACACGGATTTCGGAAGAAAAGATCATGTTAAACACAGCTGGCCCTATTTACACACGACGTAATGAAAGTTATCGATGCAGGTTCACAAGTAGATGCCATTTTTTTTAGATTTCCAGAAAGCCTTTGACTCTGTGCCACACAAGCGCCTTTTAGCGAAGCTTCGAGCGTACGGTATATCGGATCAGCTTTGTGAATAGATAAAGGATTTTCTAACCGATCTGTCGCAGTATGTTGTCGTTGAAGGAGAAAGTTCTTCTAATCTAGATGTTACATCGGGGGTACCTCAAGGAAGTGTAATAGGACCACTTCTTTTCTTAATTTTTATAAACGATCTCGGAGACAAAGTGAAAAGCCTTTTTAGATTGTTTGCTGATGATGCGGTTATTTATAGGGAAGTAAGAAATTTGGCCGATTGCTTAGAAATTCAGCGCGATCTGGATGTTATTTTGGCTTGGTGCGCTGAGCGGCAACTTACTCTAAATTGTAAAAAGTGCAAGACAATGAGCATAACTAACAAAAAGAATCCAATTGTTCAGAAATACGAGTTAGACAATTCAGTTATTGATATGGTCGATTCTATGAAATATTTGGGAGTAACAGTACATAGGAACATGAAATGGAACTTACACATTAATTCGTTAGTAGGTAAAGCTAATTCTAGGCTGCGATTCATAGGTCGAATATTGAAACATTATAATGAACAAACAAAGGAGATAGCGTACAGATCTCTTGTGCGTCCACATTTGGACTATGTTGTGCCATTTGGGATCCGTTTCATAAGGGGTTGATCGAAAGTATAGAGAAAGTACAGAGAAGAGCCGCTCGATTCGTGACCGCTTGCTACAGTCCTTATGAAAGCGTCACAGAACTGATTAGTAGACTAGGCTGGGAGTCTCTGGTAGATAGACGACGCACGTTTCGTTTAAACTTATTTGTAAACATGTGAACTCCCACTTTCACTCACGAGTGTAGTGAAATACTTCGTCCACCAACCTATCTGAGCCGGAATGACAGGAAAGATAAGATTAGAGAAATAAGGTACGGCAATGATTCTTATATGAATTCTTTTTTCCCTCGTACCATTAGGGATTGGAATGCACAACAAAGAGATTAGCTTTGGTGCTGAGCACCCTCTGCCACCCACAATTTTGTGAATTGCAGAGTATATATGTAGATGTAGATGAATCCAGTCTTCTTCAAAAGTTTCTGTACGTACGATGCATTCGGTATGTTTCACTTGATTTGCTTCGGAAAGGCATTGAATATTTTTCTTTGTATTCAACGTCTTTAACGCGCCTCTACATTTTTATTTTTTTGTTTCGCTCTTTTTTTCTACTTTCAGTTTTTTGCCCGTCCTTTCCATATTTTTTATATGTTGAAGATGTTAAAATATCGCCCTTTAGGATATTTCAAGCACGCCTTACTATATCTTTATTTGATGCTACATATTAAATAATCTCCAACAAATTTTGACAGAGAGACACTAGTGTGGAACTCACTGGGCGCCCAAGCCGCAGCTCAGTTGCATTCGTTTTTACACTACAGGGAGCGTATTTGCAATGAAGTTTTACCGACGCAGCGTGGTTGGTTTGAGAAACTTAGAGAAACAAAGTGGTCGGTCGAAACAAGAACACCATCGACGTAAAAAATTAGGTAAGTCCACAAAATTGGCTATCGCGGGACACATTTTACAAGAACATCAGTATGTATTAGCGACAAAGGTGTTGTCAAAGTCAAATGACTATTTTTCGTTGACAGTTAATTATCCATTAAATATAAACAGGAGCGGAGGTTATGGACTAAGTTGAGAATGAAAATGTGTTTTGTACGACTAATGGAATAGTCCGCAGGAAATAGAAACAAAGAATCAAAACGACACCCATAGTCACGACTACGGAAAGTCTGTTGCTTTTTTTTCCGTTGACAGTCAAAATATTTAATCACGAGAGAACGTAAATTCGACCTGGAAGATGCCCGGAGGATTCAACATCAACACGACCCAGCTCAAGGAACTAAGGAAAAGATCAAGAAAGACATACGTCACCACAAACAAGGCGTCAGAATACTGGTTGACGCTACAAAGTGTCTGATATATTTTCCCAGTTTCCCTGCGGCTCCTGCACGTTTCCCGTATTTTCGTCTCCACTATCGTTTATTGTGGACCTTCTTTGGTTCTTTGATTAACCGCTGCACCATTGCAACCGTCATAGCGGTGGTCTGCCTCGACGTCTCCGGTTTGGTGATTGGTAATCGAAGATTATTTTTGGTATTGTTTCTTTGTTCATTCTGATTAAATTAGCGATTTAAGGTTGTTGTTTCCCTAGTTCTTTTTTTTTTTTTTTTACTCATGGATTTACGCTTCGTCGACATCGAGGTCATTAGAGGCTGAATGGGATTGGGAACAAGTAACATGAAAGGAATACGGCCATGGCCTTCTGAAGGAAGCATCCCGGCATTTGGCTGGAATTATTTCGGGAAACCATGGAAAACACAAACGGGGATTCGAACCGGCGTCCTCCCGAATGCGAATCCAGAGCGTCAACTGCTCATGCACCACGCTCCCTGGGACTATTGTATCTCTGATGCCAGAATGCTCCGTAACCGGTCCATTCCGATCGTTCGCTAATTTAAAGCCCTATCCCTTGCTTCTATCTTCTTGCGGTTTCGTTCAGCAACTGTCCAGTATTCCTGTCCAGTAAGTGGTAACTTGTTCCACAATGGTTCTGTACATACTGACTTTTGTTTTGGGGCCAGTCTTAGAGGACCACAGAAAATGATTTAATTTTTGTGTGTTAGACCTTCCATGGTTTGGTGGATGTTATACCTTTCACCTGTGTTTATCGTTAGATTATCTGATACTTTCAGGATAGAAGGCATCCCCGTTGTTGGAAGAAATTTTCACCATGTGGAACTTGGTCAGCATGACAGGAGAA